>OY986438.1:157701792-157991792 GCA_963920525.1 Dichetophora obliterata
TTCTTAAAGTTTGAAATGTCATTTCTAAGGCTGCGTTCATAGTGAAATCTTTGGCTGAAGCTGATACATAAAGCAGCTTTGTCGAGCTTTTTTTTATCATAGTGAACGCTTATTCAACGCTTCACAAAGTAGCTTCTTGAACTTACTGTTGTTTATAGTGCGCGTTTTCTTCTTGTGTGAGCAAGCGAGCTGGAGATATAAGCGCTGAAAACTATTTAAAAAGTAGCTTTATGCTCGGAGTCAGCTTAACACTGACCTTTTTTTTATATTTATACACAAAGCATTTTTCAGCAAAACCTCTCATCTCTGCAAAAAAACTAAAAACGCGGCCTTGGAAATGAAATATCAAGCTTTAAGAATACAACAAAATTTGTTTGATCAACAAAATTGATTTATTAAAACAATTAAAAGTTCAAAGTGTTTATATTAAAAAATATTTAGGCGTACGAACTGAGTGTTGTTGGGGTAGTACACTCTAAAAAATGATTAATTACTACATTTCCCAACATTTATTGGCGATTTTGTAAAAATATCACGCTAAGCAGCGGGTTTTTTCAATTCTGTTTAAAACTCAGCGTTTTTTTTATTAAATACACATCTTTTCTTTGCTTTATTCCCTTGGATTTTTGTTAAAGTGTGGTTAAAAATGGGACGTTTGGGAAAAAACCAGCATGTATTAATATTAGTTCGATAGGACTAGAGGTGGGTAATAGCACAATTTTTTGTGTGTTGACTCACCAGCACATGTGCACCCTTGTGTGTCAGCACACTGTGCTAGCACAATTGTGCCACAATCGAACAAAGCACTAATAAAAGTGTCGATAATAAATAGAGTGCTAACACCCTTTTCTATTGATTTGTTTACAATAATCACAAATTGCATATTGTCAATTATTGCAAGTAAACCAAAGTAAAAGCCAAATCAACTGTACTAAGCAAAAACTTACAAAATGTAAGTAATACAGTGCACAGTAGCGATAACCAATGAGTGTCAGTGAAGAAGCTTAAGGCGAATTTACACGATTCACTTTCATCGTTCACTTTGGATGAATCATCTGGGTTGTAAAATGTAAATTGAGTTTCATCTTTAAAATGAAGATGATTGTCATCCACATTGAACAGTGAAAGAAGTAGAAGGTCTTCCTACTTTTGATGAAAGTGCAAGCAAACCGAACTGATGTGTCATTCGTACTAAAACACAATTGAAAGGTGTTAACATAGTTCCAAGCAGAAGGTTTATATTTTTTTTATTTAATTGCTAAATAGCTTTTATTTATTAAATTTTTTTAAACGTCAATAAAATTAATCAGCCAACGAATATATTTTGAAATTCAACACCGAATCATCCATCAAATTTCAAATTTACACTTTGAATAATGTAAATAAAAAATTGATTCACTGTCATCATTCAACGTCACTATCATCGTTTTTAATGAAATGTGTAAATTCGCCTTTAGCACAACACTCTGCTATTCATCCCAACTCAGCATACAAAAGTAACTTTAGGCGCAAAAGCTCGTCAAAGCTCTGCTCTTTGCGTGCTATTGTGCCACTATGTGAGTCAACGTAGTGTGCTAGCACACATGGCACACTACAGGGAGTCAGCACAGTGCCATAGCACAGCACTGAGTTATCCACCTCTAGATAGGACCACGCCAAATGACCGCGAGTTGATAGTTTTGTTGTAAGTTGAAAAATACATGAAAATGTTTTTCCTTTTTACATATTTCTCAATTTTTTGGGCATAAAACCTTGTCTATACTTCTATACTATAATTTAAAAGGCTTCTCACGTATCTGCGACGACGCTAAACTTAAAAACTGCTGAACCGATTTCAGTATTTCCTTCACTTATATAAAGCTACATGTTTAACTTAAAGTCTTGCATCCTTTTTTTTTAATTTCTCTTAAAAGCTCATTAAATTTAAATTTATAAAGTAGCCAAAAAACCAAACATAAAAATCATTGCTTCATTAAATTGTTAGACACACAAGCAGTATAAAGCTTTATCTCTCTTTTCCTCGGCTATAAAGTTTTTCATTGGCCCATTATCATAGTCAAAATAAAAGTCGACTCTAAATTTAGAATAAGCATTTTTGACAGTTTTTTAATATAATATGTTGTCAAAAAGCTTGCTTGATAATGGGCCATTGTTTCTATTGCGATGTCGGGTAGCTTTGCACATTTACTGCATTATTCTGTATCACGAACAATCACACCAACAATGGGAAAGAACACCAACAATGAGAAAGACACGAGAAGTAATACAATTTTGTATGGAAGAAAATATTGCTTTTCGTGTCTTTCTCATCGTTGGTGAGCATCTTCGTGATACAGAATAATGCAGTTATTCTCTCCCATATTGAGTTTGAGTATGTTTAATGAGCGCTTTAAAAATCACACTGACAACAACCAAGTGGTAAATGGACACATGACTTAACCAAGTATTTTTAATTACAATGTAGCTGCGAGGCCTCCAACACTTGTACACTAGAGTGTCCCGTCCATATATGAGAAAAAAATTTTTTCGAGCCACACTATCGCAAGAGGTATCATAATTTGTGAAATTTTACACAGATTACGAAAAAGGTAAAAAAAAATAAATTTGCGTGTCCTCTTAAAGCCTCTACCGAATTTGTTGTTTCGTAAGTTTTACGTTTTAGCAGACTTAAACCAAATGCCTAAAATAATACAAAAATAAATTTTAAAAGATATTTTATTTCTGAAATTGATGTAAAAAAGCACAAGAAAATAAAATACTTAAAAAAAAAAAGATTATAATCGATGACAAATACTTACAGCCGTATTCATAAAAATATTTTAAAACAGCTTTCAAACGTTTTTTAGTTAAAATGCTTTTTAAAGTTAAAATACTCTTTAAAAGCGTTGTATTCATAAACGAGTTGTAAGAGTCTTGTAGTTGAAGTGAGAATACTGATGCTTTAAAGTAGGAACAGTTGTAGTTTTCGTTTGTGACTTTGATAAATAGAATGACAATTGCGTAAAATTTAAAAAAGAAAAAAATAGGTTTGTGAATTTGATATATTGATAGGCATTTGTTAAAAATTTTGTTTACATTTAAATCAAAAACAGTGTTACCATTTTTTTGTTTAAACTTTAATTTTCAGAAAAAAAACTTAATTTTTTGTGAAAAAACTGGAACTAAAAAAATAACTAAATTATATACATTTAAAATGTGTGCTTTAAAATGCTTATTCTTGTATTTGAAATAAAGCATTTAAATTAAATCAATAATTAAACAAAACAAAAACAATCGCACTCATTAACTAAAATTATTTATATTATCAATTTATTGAAAAACTTAAAATTTGTTTAAAAAATATACATTTGATATTTATATGAATGTAAATGTCATTACCAATTTTTAAGATCATAGTAAATTACATCCCATAAAAATAGTTTTACTCATTAATAAATCAAATTAATTTTAGTAGATTAATTTAAAAAATGCGGAGATAATTCCAAGTCGGTTCATTACAAAAGAAAGTTGTTTATGCTGTTTTATCGATTCCTAAAGCACCCGCAAATGCAGAAAGCATTTTTTCTCAAATCTGTAGTAATAAACCCAAAATCAGAAATACATTTTATATCAAACCTATTGTGAAATTTTGCAATGGAAAGACTATTTAAGAAAAATCAAACAGTCACAAATGATTAAATCTGAAAATTTTATTATTTTTTAAACATATTTTGATCAAACTTTTTTATAATTTCTGATGACTGTTTTAGTTTGTGCAGTTCCAATCGCTTTTCCTTAAAAAATTTTAGTTCAAAAAATCCCACACAAGGTGGGAATTTCTAATTTATTTCTGAATTGAGTTTTATTAATGATTATTTGTGAAAAAATACGTTCTACATTTGCTGTTGCTACAGGTATCGTTAAAACAACATAAACTTGTTTTGTAAGTAATGGAAATACTTCGGAATTATCTCCACGTTTCTGATCAAAAATTGCGTTCCAAAAAGTTTCAATATTATTTTCATTCAGTAAATTCAAATCACTGAAATTAATGTGGCGCAACTCATGCAACTCATCGTCACTTTCTTGTAACTTTTCTTAATGGATGACATTTGGTAGAAAAATACACAAATTGAAAATAGTAAAATCTTGCCTTTTTAAAATTTTCGTTGGTGCTAAAAGTTCGACACATTTTAGAAAATCATTCCCAAAATCAAACCTTTGTAAAAAACAATTGCATAGCTCAACATAAAATTTTAAGCAATGTTCTCTAAAATCTATTTCATCTGATTCGAATAATTTCTTTGTAGTTTTCAAAGCATATATATTCATATATATATATATTGACCGTCAAGACTTGACGAATGAAAATCGAGACAAAAGAACAGAAACAACTAAAGCAACAATAATAGCAACTGCGCTACCACTTCATAAAGAAATTTTTGAAAGGGCGTGAAAAGTAGTATTAAAATGAGTAGCAGCTTCAAATGTAACTTATATTTTTGTAGTAACATACAATTTGTTTTATTTATTGTATTTGATACATTAAACTAGTTAGCATTGTTTTAATCGTAAAAACTTGAAAAACTGGGTAAAATAAAAAAACTCTATTTTTTAGGCAAAAACTGGAAAACTGTCTACCCTCTCAAAAAACTGCCAACAAAAAGTTTTATCTGCCCATATGGTAACACTGATCACAAAACACAATTATTTTAATTTATTTATTTGTTTGTTGACATTTTAGTTTGTCACAAAATGAGAAGATTGCTCTCAATTGAGAACATTAAAATTTAAAATAGCTTTGTAGGAGGTTTACAGAAGGCTTGTTCCTATTTTAAAATTCTCTCATTTGTGAAGCTGTTACAAGAGGTTTTTTTCGTTATTGAACGTTTATGAATAACGTTTTTAGGCATGTGTCTTACAAAGGGCTTACAAAAGATTTGTAACTTTTTATGAATACGGCTGTTAGAATTTAAACTTATTTTTGTGTCTAAAATTTGGCATTTCTGCTCGTTATTGCAGCTTGCTTCTGATAAAGCCATCTCTTGAAGATGGGTCAGTTACGCTTTGTGAGGCCTCTGTTACCAGTTTAACACATCTTCCCACTGATTGTGTGTGACAAGGAAAGTCAAGAATTTCCAAGCATTTATCTTTTGCCATGATTTGAAAATCCTGCTTAGAAATATGTCGAAGAACTACATTTTTGGTGGTTTAAATATCCTGCATTTAATGCTACTTTCAGATTCTCTAGCTTTTATTATTCTTTGCAATGCCAGCTCCCGAATGTGGTCTCTATCATCAAACAACATACTTATAAGGAGGTTTTTTGGGTGCGCAAAAAAATAATTTCTTTCGATAACAGCATTCACAACAGATCTCAGATTTTTGGGTAAAAATCGAGAGTATTTAATCAGTTGAAAAATATGTTTGGCTCCGTCCTTTGCTAAAATACGTCTTTTGCTTGATAAGAAACCAAATAGGAGCGCGTATACTTTAACCACTTAGATGACCAGCAATTCAAAATTTTTTGATGGATTAGGAGTACTTATGTGAAGTCTGAGTGTACGATTAGCAGAAGTAAGCCATTCGAGTGCGCCATTTTTCCAGGTTGACGGTTTCATCCTGAATTTTAAGGCAGAAATGTATTTTGATATGCCAAATCGAATGGCACTATGCTCAAGTCCCGCTCTACCGTCCTTGGTGCCTTAATTTGGGCTGAAGTGCCAAAAAATCGTTATTTTTTTATGAAAGTAAGAACTCCACACCCCACAACTTGCCCCAAAACAAAAAATTCCATCTTGAATTTTTGATATGTGATAGCAGATAGCAAAATGATTATATTAGACCTTAATCCCAAAATTGCTATCTATCGTCCTTTATACCGTAAAATGGTCTTGAAGTAAAATACTCAGTTCAGAAAAGAAAAAAAAAATGTTTTTAAACCGAAAAAAAATATAGAAGTCAAAAAGGTTCCACTCTACATTTTTGTTTAAAAAATTCATTTTTATGTGCTAAATCGAATTCCACTATGCTCAAGTCCCGTTCTATCGTCCTTGGCACCTAAATTTGGGCTGAAGTGCCCAAAAATCGTGATTTTTTTATGAAAGTAAGAATTCCACACCCCAAAACTAGTCCCAAAAATAAAAGTTCCATCCTGGATTTGAGATATATGATAGCTGATAGCGAACTAATGATTTTAGTCCTTAATCCTAAAACTGCTATCTATCGTCCTTCATACCGTAAAATGGTCTTGAAGTAAAAAAATCAGTTTAGAAAAAAAAAATTAATTTTTAAAACGAAAAAACCTATAGAAGCCAAAAAGGTTCCACTCTAGTGGCGTTCGATTTTACACATAAAGATGCATTTTTTAAACTAAAATGTAGAGTGGAACCTTTTTGGCTTTAATATTTTATTTCGGTTTAAAAACACTTTTTTTTTTTTTCTCTGAACTGAGTATTTTACTTCAAGACCATTTTACGGTATGAAGGACGATAGATAGCAATTTTGGGATTAAGGTCTTATATAATCATTTTGCTATCTGCTATCACATATCAAAAATTCAAGATGGAACTTTTTGTTTTGGGGCAAGTTATGGGGTGTGGAATTCTTACTTTCATAAAAAATCACGATTTTTTTGTACTTCATCCCAAATTTAGGCACCAAGGACGATAGAGCGGGACTTGAGCATAGTGCCGTTCGAATAAACACATTAAAATGCATTTTTTAAACAAAAATGTTAAGTGGAACCTTTTTGGCTTCTATAGGTTTTTTCGTTTTAAAAATAAATTTTTTTTTTCTAAACTGATTTTGTACTTCAAGACCATTTTACAGTATGAAGGACGATAGATAGCAATTTTGGGATTAAGGTCTTATATAATCACTTTGCTATCTGCTATCACATATCAAAAATTCAAGATGGAACTTTTTGTTTTGGGGCAAGTTGTAGGGTGTGGAATTCTTACTTTCATAAAAAAATCACGATTTTTTGGCACTTCAGCCCAAATTTAGGTGCCAAGGACGATAGAGCGGGACTTGAGCATAGTGCTAGTCAATGCGCCACATTTAAACACATTTTCGAACAAAGATGTAGAAGGGAACCTTTTCTCTTTCTTTACTTTTTTTCGTTTCAAAAAAATTTTGAATTCTGACTGTCATACAAAAATCTTTATTTTTTGCACTTGAGCCCAAATTTTACTATATAGGTTGTAATTTTGCATTATTTTACGTATTTTCTTAATTATTTTCTTTTAAAAAAATTATTGAGCTAGTTTTTGCCACTTTAAATGCGTTGCGGCGAATTAAAATGTTTGGGTCAAGTTTTACGGCGAATTCAAAAGTTGGGCTGAGTTAAAAAATTTGGGATGAAGATTTTAGGCTTACTTCACACCGGTGTTCAGGAGTACTGTAATGTTTTTTTGTTTAAATTTTTCTGTTTTAAAAGAAAAGGACCTGCCTCGCGTTTTTGCCGGCGCTTAAAAACGCCACTGGCTCTAAGTAAATTATTTTTATTCAGCCGGCATAAAAATGCGCTTAGGCTTGAAAAATTATTTTTATTCAGCCGGCATAAAAATGCACTTAGGCTTAAAATAAAAAGATGAAGCTGATTTAAAGCTTGTAGAATTAATGATCTTTATTTTCCAATTTTTGGTGCTTATAAAGCCAAACAACGGTATTTTGTTAAAATCGAAAAAGTGCATAATTCTTAACATAAAAAGTGCGTGAGTGAAAAATAAATATAAACTTAATGCGTAAGTGCGTAATGCAAAATAAATATATAACAAAATAATAAACATTGAAAGTGCGCGAGTGAAAGAAATATAACATTAGCTTAGTGCGAAAGTGCGTAATGTAAATTTAATATATAACAAAATAATAAACATTGAAAGTGCGCGAGTGAAATAAATAGAACATTAGCTTAGTGCAAAAGTGCGTAATGTAAACCAAATATATAACCACGGGTCATTGTGCGTGGTGAATAATAACAAACATAAATACAGTGCAACCAAATAGTTTGTGTACGTTTGGTTGCTTAACTCGGTGCGCACTACAGTGCAGGTACCAGTTGATACAGCTTGACATATCATAAAGATATTTTTGATCTGTACTTAGTTGATCGACCACAGTTTTCGGCAAGTCAAGCAAATTACCAGCCACCGCATTAAAAGCCACCGTGGTTTTATTTTCACAAGCAACTCATTTTTTTTTTCAATAGGTCCGGAATATTCTCTAGGACCCGAAGTGCAACCATCTTAAGTCAAGAATAAATGACGGAAGGGTAATCATTGACATAAAGCAAACAAACAGATCATTGTAACGGTCTACCCAAATACTGATCTAAATTTTGAATAGCGCCACCCTTTCAACCGGTGTTAGTTACAGCTCCGTCACTTCCAAAGCAGATTTCGTCATATAAATTCCAACCTCCACCCTCTAATAAACTTGTAATCGATATAACTATTTCCTTTGCAGTGCCACAACTTGGCATTGTGTCCAAAATAAATTGATCCAGTTTCTGCTAAAATTGATATGTGCTTTTCTAAGAATTCCTTGCGATGGCAACGATTTCCTATTTTCTCTATTATTGGATTCATTTCTGGGGAAGATTCGCGAACCGAATCTTCATCACAATTTTCTGAAATAGAATTGTTTTTTTGAGTAGAGCATGACTTTTTTGCTGCCCCCATTGACGCTTCAATTTGTCGCTGCTGTCGTTTCATTAATTTAGCCATTTCTTTCTTATCAACACCAATTATAACCATTTTCCGGTCATTTCTTTGATCCAACAAAAAATTTTTCCCATTGATGTAAACTTTCTTAATTTTTAAGCACGAACAAGATTCAAATGAAGTGCATTTACAAGCAGCAACGTCGAAGAGCTTCTCAGATGACTCTAAAAAATATTTCAATTTGTTTTGAAATCTATCATTTCGCTTGTTTTTGGGCTATCTTTTCAAATTTAGGTACTTTTCGAAATAGGATTTTAGTATTTGAATAACTCGTTCCTTAGTTACGATTGGAATTGAAGCTATGGTCGAAATATTATTTATCTTTTCAGAAACAATCGCATATATATCTGAATTTGATGGATCCTTTCCATTATATACTTCAATTTCAGATCGTTCTTGACAAATAAAATATATTTAATGACGTCCTTTATAGCATGGTATAATTATTTGACAAGGTAGCCGTGACAGTTTTTTGGCGATTGGTAGTTGCCAAAAACAGATAAATGAGTTGTAGTTTGCTGCTGTTTACTAGTTATATGCTTATTTTTAACTTTTCTTTGATTCACTGAATTTGTTCGCGAAGTTTAATTGAATGCTTTTAGTTTGCTGTGATTGACTAGCTATGTTTAAGTCGTTGCTTATTTTTTCACATTTCTTTGACTAAATGCATGAACAGCTAATTTTGACAACTACCCATCGCCGCTCGTGAGAAAAAAGCCAGTCTACGCTACTACCTCGTCAAATAGTTACACCATGCTTTATAGTTGGTAGCTGCCGATTGTCCAATTCTTTGCATGACCCAATATATGACCCAAGTGACAATTTTTCTGTCAAAAGTGAACGCATGCAGGAATGTCAAATGCAGGATGTCAATACATGGATGTGAAATCAGTAACAGAACTACATCTAAGCACGTGGGATTCACTCAAATGTATAAATTTACGTTAACAAAGTAAATTCTTTTTATAATAAAATATCGCTATCATATTTACTATATCACTATAAAAATTAAAATTTGCCAAAAACTTGAAGGTCGGTAGAGCCCATAGGATATAGTATTATTTTATTTTTAAAATTATTCCTTTAATCTGCAATCAATTACCCAAATTTTAAGGGCTCTTGCGTTAAGGAAAACAAAAAAAATTTATCGGGACACCCTACTGTACACACATTGAATTACATTTGTTCGGGCATGGACACTAAACCACCGATGACATCTACCTTACACAGTAAACTGCTTTTTGCAGAAATCTTATAAGACTTTAGGTGATTTTTTTTTGTGCTTTGATTTATATTGCAAAATTAAATAAACGTGTAGGGACGAACTATCAAACGCAAACATACCGACAGATGGATAATGTGGAATCCAGGTAAACAGACGGACATGTAAAATGCAGACGAATTTACATGTACGAATTTACAGTATATAATAAAGTGCGGATTATTTTATAAACACGTAGAAATTATATGAAAACCAGCCAGTTTAAAGTCCCCAAGTTAAAGCCCACTTCTTAAAATCATGCATGCTCTCATTTCCCTTTATGTCTCGATGGTTTATTGAATCACGGCACATATATTCCATACCCTTCAGCTGAATGGTAATTTACAAATTTAATGTCCTTAACGTATGTGTATAAATTTATTGGCTACCTAATAAAGTATCTTCTACTATTATTGGAAATGCATGCCGATTTATCAGAGAAACAAAATCGAAATTTAACAACTTAAAAATTTGTCAAACACTTGAAAACCCTCAAACACATATGACAAGGGATGTTTACACGTAATAAGGATGTACAGCATCTTGATACAATTTGTTTTTTTTTTGTTGTTGTTGTAATTTTTTTTTTAATTTTAACAACATGCCGCTGAAAATAAATGGACTAAAAAATGGGAAACTGTAATAAAAACAAACACAAGGTAATGCGTTACAAATGCTAAATGCTGTCACGGTGGCTGTGCGCACGTCAATAGACAACAACTGTCACCAAATATACGAAATGGTCCATACATACATACATGAGAAAAAAATCGCGTCAAAGTTTAAAATCGCGGATGTGCGGAATGACACAGATTTTTTAAATGGCAACACAAACACATATAAATAAGACCAAAGTCAATTTCACGCCCACTTATTTATGTTTGTATGTTTGCAAATAAATGTATACATTTTGAATTAATGTTTGTTACTTCTGCCAGTTGCTTAAATTTCGAAAATTTAAATAAAATAAACATTTTTGACACATTGCACTTTAGGACAAATAACCTATTTTTCTGGCTAAGACTATTAAGTGCCGAAATAGACTATTTTAACAACAAAAAAGTATTTGTTTATGTAAAGAATGGTCTGCTTCATTAAAAAATTTACCATCTAGAAGCCATTAACCCTTATAAAACCACACCAATTCTTAATGCTTTTAAAGTTATAGTTTTAAGCAAAATGCCCTTGTCTTTCCAAATAATAAATTATTGAATTACAGTGTATGATTGAAATTTTTGTAAAATATAAAGAAAATGAATAAAGAAATTAACTTTTGATATACTATTTTTAATAGTTTTTTGAATAATTTATACATAGATGGGCACTTTGCAGTACCAGTAAAATTGCAGTAAAAATAAATTTTTACTGATAATGAAATTCAATTTGCATTACCAGTAAAATTTTACTGATTACTGAAAAAAATTGCAGTAAAAATAAATTTTTACTGATTACTGGGAAAAAATTGCAGTACAAATAAATTTTTACTGATAATGAAATTCAATTTGCATTACCAGTAAATTTTTACTGATTACTGGAAAAAATTGCAGTAAAAATAAATTTTTACTGATAATGAAATTTAATTTGCATTACCAGTAAATTTTTACTGATTACTGAAAAAATTTGCAGTAAAAATAAATTTTTACTGATACTGAAAAAAATTGCAGTAAAAATAAATTTTTACTGATTACTGAAAAAAATTGCAGTAAAAATAAATTTTTACTGATTACTGAAAAAAATTGCAGTAAAAATAAATTTTTACTGATTACTGAAAAAATTGCAGTAAAAATTTATTTTTGCAATTTTGTTCAGTAATCAGTAAAAATTAATTTTTACTGCATTACTGAAAAAAATTGCAGTAAAAATAAATTTTTACTGATTACTGAAAATATTGCAGTAAAAATTTATTTTTGCAATTTTATTCAGTAAGCAGTAAAAATTTATTTTTACTGCAATTTTTTTCAGTAATCAGTAAAAATTTATTTTTACTGCAATTTTTTTCAGTAATCAGTAAAAATTTATTTTTACTGCAATTTTCTCCAGTAATCAGTAAAAATTTACTGGTAATGCAAATTGAATTTTATTATCAGTAAAAGTTTACTGATTACTGCTTCTAGTAATGCAGTAAATATTTACTGCAGTGTGCCCATGTATGAATTTATACTTGCAATTAAGTTACGTATCACAACTGTCTATATCATTATCTAAGTCCACGTTGTCTTTTAAAAAATATTTTCCTGTATATGAACGTCATCATTTCATCTTCTTCATCATTAGATCTATCTAGTGTCCGACCGAATATTCGGTTTCTGTTTAGGTTGCGGCCAGTTTTGACCCTTTTTGTCAGTTTCGGCCAGTTTCGGCTATTCGGCCATATTGGGGTAAAAACTTCTTGCATCAGTCTTACTTACTTACTTAGTTGGCGCTACAACCGTATGTCGGTCTTGGCCTCATCTAAGAATTTGCGCCAGCCATTTCTATCTTTCGCTTGCTGGCGCCAGTTGGAAATTCCAAGCTTCGTCAGGTTGCCCTCTACTTGGTCTTTCCAACGAAGATGCGGTCGTCCTCTTCTGCGTTGACCGCCGCTGGGTACCGAATCGAATGTTTTCTTCACTGGAGCATCGTCTTTCATGCGCTGAACATGACCAAGCCAGCGAAGCCGCTCGATTTTAATGCACTTGACTATGTCGATGTCAGCGTACAGCTCATACAGTTCATTATTCCACCGTATTCGGTACTCGCCATTGACGCAGATTGGTCTGTAGATCTTACGAAGAATCTTTCTCTCGAATGCTCCTAAAGTCTTTTCATCTAAACTGCTCAGCGTCCAGGTTTGTGATGCGTAAAGTAGGACGGGAATGATGAGCGATTTATAGAGCGTGATTTTCGTTCGTCGAGAGAGGGCTCTGCTTCTCAATTGCCTACTGAGCCCAAAGTAACACCTGTTGGCAAGAGTTATTCTTCGTTTGATCTCAATGCTGATGTCGTTGGTTGAATTAATGCTTGATCCCAGATAGACGAAGTTCTTCACAACCTCGAAGGAGGTATTGTCAACGGTAACGTGGGTTCCAAGACGCTGGGACTGTTTGTTTGTTGACACTAAGTATTTCGTCTTATCTGCATTCACTGACAGACCCATTCGACTTGACTCTCTTTCTAATCTGGAAAATGCTGCACTGACTTCGCGCGTATTATGGCCAATGATATCTATGTTATCAGCATACGCAAGCAGCATAACACTCTTGTAGAATATTGTGCCACTACGTCACAGATCCGCAGCTCGGATGATCTTTTCCATCATTAGGTTGAAAAAGTCGCACGATAAGGAATCACCTTGTCTGAAACCTCGTTTGGTAATAAATGGTGGGGAGAGGTCCTTCCCGGTTTTAACTGCGTTGCTGGTGTTGCTCAGTGTCATCCTGCAAAGTCGTATTAGTTTTGCAGGAATACCAAATTCAGACATGGTGGAGTACAGGTGCTTCCTTATTGGGCTGTCGAAGGCGGCTTTGTAGTCGACAAAAAGATGGTGGGTGTCTACTTGTTTTTCTTGAGTCTTCTCCAAGATTTGTCGTAGCTTGAAAATCTGGTCGATGGTGGACTTTCCAGGTCAGAAGCCACACTGATAAGGTCCGATCAGTTCGTTTACAATGGGCTTCAATCTTTCACATAAAACGCTCGACAGGACCTTATATGCGATATTAAGAAGGCTTATCCCAATGTAATTGGCACAGATAGTGGGATCGCCTTTCTTGTGGATTGGGCAGAGCACACTGAGATTCCAATCGTTCGGAATGCATTCTTCCGACCATATTCTGCATAGAAGCTCGTGAATGCATTTAAGTAGAGCTTCGCCTCCGTTCTTAAACAGCTCAGCAGGTAAGCCATCAGCTCCCGCGGCTTTGTTATTTTTAAGCCGAGCTATAGCTGTCAGAACTTCATCATAGTCGGGCAGCGAAACCTCAACGCTGTCATCCAAAATTGGGGTTTCCGGAATATCATCTCTATTGGCGGGATTGTTGTAAGCGTCGCCATTAAGAAGCTTAGAGAAGTGTTCCCTCCATAACGTCAGTGTACTCTGGACATTTGTCACTAGATTCCCGTTTTCATCCTTGCAGGAAGAGGCCCCGATTTTAAAACCATCGGCAAGGCGTCTTATTTTTTCGAAAAATTTTCGGGCCTCATTCCTGTCACCATACATCTCAATCTTCTCCTGCTCGCGCTTTTCTGCCTCTCTTTTTTTCCGCCTGAAAATATGTCTCTCTTCCCTCCTCTTTTCTTTGTATCGCTCCTTAGCAGCGCGCGTTACAACCGACTGCAGGGTGGCTTTGTAGGCGGCGTCTTTGTCTGCAGTGGCGTTGCGACACTCCTGGTCGTACCACTGGTTTCGGCGAGGGCGTTGGTAGCCAATCACCTCTTCAGCAGCCGCACGCATGGAGTTGGAAATGTGTGTCCACTGCGCGCATATATCATCGATTGGAGGAGTGCTTTGAAGCAGGAGTGAGAGTCGAGTGGCGAAAGCATCGGCTGTCTGTTTCGATTGCAGCTTGTCGACGTCTAGCTTTCTTTGTGTAGGGTTGCGTGTATTCTTAGCTGCGCACAGACGTGTACGGATCTTGGCTGCAACAAGATAGTGATCCGAGTCAATGTTTGCACCACGGATCGTGCGTACATCCAATACACTGGAAGAGTGCCTTCCGTCGATCAAAACGTGATCAATTTGATTTTTTGTTTTTTGATCAGGGGACATCCAGGTGGCTTTATGAATATTGAGATGCTTGAATCTAGTGCTACTTACGACCATGTTTCGTGCTGCAGCGAAGTCAATCAGCCTCATTCCGTTATCGGAGGTGTTGTCGTGGAAGCTGAACTTTCCGACTGTTGGACCAAAATATTTTCCTTGCCCACCTTAGCGTTGAAGTCACCAAGCACGATTTTTACGTCGTGGCGGGGGCAGCGTTCGTAAGCATTTTCAAGGCGCTCGTAGAAAATTTCCTTGATCTCATCGTCCTTGTCTTCTGTCGAAACGTGCGCACATATTAGGCTTATATTGAAAAATCTAACCGCGCAATTTCAATCTAACTGCACAACAACAATTACCAAGCAAATCTACAACAAAAACGCAGAGAGAATGTCATGATCACAGCGGTTGCGCAGCGTTAGAAGGGATGAACCGAATTTTCGGCGAAAAATAGCACTTTGCTTGTTTTTTTTTTCTATTTGCCTGCTAGCAAGATTTAAAGTGGAGGCATTAAAAGAGACTTCACGACAGTTAAACAAAATACAAAATGAAAAATTGAAATTTCACTTTATTTCAGCAGTTAGCTTTGAAGTCTCTTTTAATGCCTCCCTCCACTTGAGATCTTGCTAGCAGCCAAACAGAAAAAATAGCAAGCAAAGTGTTGTATATTTTCCGCCGCCAATTCGGTTCATCCCCTCTAACGCTGCGCAACTGCTGGGATCATGTCATTCTCTTTGCGTTGTTGTTGTAGATTGGCTTGGTAGTTATTGTTGTACAGTAAGCTTTAATTTTTTATAGATTTTTATTTGTAGCTGCAGTCAGCATATGACATCGAACTATTTTAGAAAACAGTTTATACATATGAATTAAAGAGTATATATAATACTGGTAAAACTATTTGTTTTTAGTAAAAGTGTTACCGTATCGGAAATACATATATATGTTTATTCGGGTGTCCAAAAAAAAAGTCGTGTTTGATGTCTGCGGCTTTTCCACTTCCATTTGACCCCAGAAACACCCTCTGTAAAGCGCATCTCAATTGGTAAAGGCTTAGACATCGCGAATTCATTTTCTAATTTTCCCATACGATTTGTATGGGGGAAAATCAGTTTTGCTGGTAAATTGAATTTAGAGCCATTATCTTTTAAGCAAATTAATTAAAAAAAGACACGTTTTCCCTTAAATTTTGTCTGTTATGACATATCCAAATTTCACTTTCATCTAATTATTATTTGGTGGTCTGTGGCTCACTACTAAGAACTACCTTTATAAATGAATACTTTTACTTAGAATTATTTCATGTAAAAATCAATATTCCTAAAAGTGCTACGTTTTCGTTATTGTCATTAGTCTTAAATTTTAGATAATGATAGTTGAAACGCACAGTGAAGAAAAAGTTCATTGGGTTGATATATGTTTTTGGATTAAAAGTTACAAGTAGTTTTTTGTATTTATATTTTTATTTTTAATAGTTTTGGGCAATCACCAAATAATAATTCGATGAAAATTAAATTTGGATATGTCCTAACAGACAAAATTTGAGGGAACACGTGTTTTTTAAACCATTTTGCTTTAAAGATAATAGCTCTTAATTCAATTTACCAGCAAAACTGATTTTTTCCCATACGAAAATGGGAAAATTAGAAAATGAATTCGCGACATCTAAGCGTCAAATCCTTCCTACATGTAGGATAGTCAGAAACCCCCTATTAGCAAGAAAATTCTTATATAGCAGTAAGGCGGTCCGTGACAGGACAACGTCTTCCAGGGAATACTAATATTGTATATATAGGTTTTCGCTTCGGTCGGCAGTCCCCTCACTGCTATACTTTTTTTTAGTCTTTGCTAGTCTTGCTAGTCCTTTAATATCCTAGAACTGTATCTACTGCTTTTAAAAAATTCTAGAAACACCTAAAAGTCTGTTTTTGAGATTGGGCGTAGAACGACCAATCAAATTTAACGAGTTACTCAAAAATCTGCGTTAAAATCACAATCGATGATTTCACAATCAGTATTTAAGTAAGAATAAAATAATAAAGGCAAAACGTTTCAATCAGAAAAAAATAAAAAATTTTCTCTGACAGTTGATTGCAAGGACTTCTTCATCCAACGCGTATCCATCACAATCAAAAACAAAAAATCTAATTCAGCTGATGAAGCAAACATGAGCTAAACTCGGAACGTTGATCAGGAAGTTCGTTAAACACGCATTTTCTGATTAAATCGTCAGGATTTCGAAAGTAATTCAGATGCATAAACAAGAGGGTTGAAGAAAAAAAACGAAAGAAAACTAGTGACGATGAAATAAAAGAAATTAAGAGTAGAAATAAATGCTAGGAAGTGCGATGAATAATGCATGAATTGTTGTTGCTGATGAAATCCTTTAATAGGCCAAAGTGGTTCATATGGAAGGCGGCTGAATCAGTAGTAATAGTTGTTGGGAGCAGAAAGAAAAAAAAAACACCTAAAGCAGAAGGGTCAACAGAAAGCTTTGGACTCATCTGAGCAGCGCGCACGGGTTCAAGTAAAACCAACAATTGGGGGGGGGGGGGGTTAAAATTGTCAGTAGTTTGTGGGTGGCTTTAACAACTTGGTGTGTTTGTGTGTCGGTAGCATTTAATTCGACTTGTTTAGTGGACCATTGTTGATGGAACGCACACGCCTGTTGACAACCAGAAAGACAAGAAGGAGGATGGTGGAGCGGGGTTGGGGTTAAAAATAATTACCCTTACCAGTGACTGGCGACAGTGATGTACCAGCAAATATGAAGTCGACAGTATTTGACCACAATTATGGAAGAAAATGCCTTGTGTGTATTTTTACGCTTGGTTGGGCACAATAAGAAGTTGTTGTTTCTGGCACTTGAAAAGTGTGCTCAGCATAGCTGGAAGCCAGTCAATGCCTGCAATGTAAACAAGTGGTCATTTTAATGAGCAACTCTAATGAAGAGCTTAACCGATGTGGCAGCTTATCTGGCCCTGAGCAATAGGACTTAAACGGAAATGGAAATAGCTTCCGATCTTTAAATTAATAAAAATATATCTTTTCTAGCCCATTTTTTGCACCTTATGTTGTTAAATTATATTTCAAGCCACTCACAACAATGCACTATAGGTCAAATGACTGGTTTTGCTGGCCAAAATACAAAATGTCCACATGATTAGATCACTTTTGTGTTGTGACCATCTTACAAAGAATACTTAACACCAAGTAAAAAGGCATAGGGACATTCCTGGAAATTGTAGAGCGGATGAGCTCGCTAGAGAAGGTACAGCGGATATGGAAACAGTAGGCATGCCACTTGCGACTTGCAAGCTGGCTCTAAGGCAACATGCCACAGAATTGGCTAATTTCAGGTGGAAGCATAGCACGACCTCTAACAGCTAGACAGATGTGACCTAGTTCCAAATGGCGAGGAAAGATATCTCCATTCTGATAGACGTTGTAACAGGACACTGTCTTATAGGTAGGCATGCCCTTAGAATGGGGGTTCATGCGAATGACTTCTGCAGCAGTTGCAGGGATGAGATCAACTATATTATTAGAGATCAGTAGTAAGTTAGTTGTGGTGGAATGTCCAAACAAGAAACCATGTTGAGCTTTACTAATAGCACCAATGATTTGAACACAAATTTTTTTTTTTCAAATTTTGATCCAAAATTTTGGCAAAAGTGGGTTGCTTAACAATAGCTCTATAGTAACATACGTAACCACGGTCACCAGATTTGAATATAGGCACAATATGGCAGGTTTTCCAGCAATCTAAAAATATGTCTGATTTAAGGCACGAGTTAAATAGATGTGTAATTGGGCTCAGTAGAGATGAAATACAGTGTATTACAGAACACTGATGGGAAACCATCTTGCTCATACTTGAAAGGTTTTTTTAAGACAAGCAATCTTCGCTTCACAGACATCATTTTCAGATACTATAAAATTAACAATCGGGTCTAAACCAAGTGGTTCAAAATTCAAAAAATCAGTATCCAATGGATAATTATACTTTTCATAAAGTCCATAAAAAAAAATGTTGTAAAAGATTACAAGAGTCCAATGTAGTATTAGATGAGAACTCTTCAAATCACATACTAGCTGGAAAACCTTTAGTTTTATTTGTTTTATTATTTTAATAATATTGAGTGGTATAGAAATTATAAATAATTTGGAATACGAAAAGTTTATACCACACAAATGTTATAAACAAGATAAAATTTACCTCAGATTTTTTACTGTGTAGTTTCTAGAAGAACAAAAGACATTTAGCGAGGGGTAGGGCTTCTATAAAGCTATTTCACCATTGCCTTGTAGAAGCCATGTCATGGAAGCATTGCAAGAAGGCTATTTAGGGATGGATATTTAGGAGTTTTCCAGAATATAAATGAACAGCAGCTTCTCTTTACAAATTTAAATAAATCCAAATTGCCTTTGGATAAGTTTTTAATAATGTCTCATTATTTAAAAATATACTGGTTATATAACAACCAGTTGAGATGTTAAGATGTTAAGAAGGTTGCGCAAAGGCGCGAGCCAGCGAAAAAGCACACAATTTAAGCACAATTGGCGGTATGCCATCAGGGCCAGAGGGTTTGTGTACGTTGAGATTTGTAAGGACTCTTTTAACTGCTCTCGTTCGAAAGTAGATCCACCCCCAATAATTTTAAGACTAGCAAAACATACTTAAAAAACCCTCTTTTTTTGTGATAAAAGAAAGAGCTGCACCACAGCAAAAAAGAAGTGCTTCCAAGGGAAGATAAAGTGGAACTTTGACTTTCATACCCAGAAAGCATTATTTTAGCATATGCATGACTTTAGGTGGAATGCTTTTCTTTGTCTTTTCTAAAAGCGCTTCCAGAATTTTTCAAAATGATATTTCCTTAAGGCATTCAACGAAATAATTCTAATAAGTAGTTTCTAGAAGAACTTCAACGAAAGAATTCTAATAGGTACACAGTAAAAAATATGAGGATAAATTTTATCATTTTATATGAGGTGTACATATAAATCCAAATCAAAAATGTTTTAAAATTTATACCATCAAATCTTATAAAGTTTTCCAGACCATTTTTCTCGTCAGACCAATCGAAACCATTATATTTTTAAAGTTCCTAATTTCGGTAAATTTTTTACTTTCGAACCAGAATATATTTTAATTTACACATGATATCCATATAAAATTTTTAAATTATATTTGTTTTATTATTTTTATAATATTGAGTGATATAGAATTTTTAAATAATTTAGAATACGAAAAGTTTATACCACACAAATGTTATAAACAAGATAAAATTTACCTCAGATTTTTTACTATGTAGTTTCTAGAAGAACAAAAGACATTTAGCGAGGGGAAGGGCTTCTATAAAGCTATTTCACCATTGCCTTGTAGAAGCCATGTCATGGAAGCATTGCAAGAAGGCTATTTAGGGATGGATATTAAGGAGTTTTCCAGAATATAAATGAATAGCAGCTTCTCTTTACAAATTAGTCTTTATTAAATAACTGATTTAATAAAAAAACTTCTAAACCTTCATATTATTATTATAAATAATGATCTCTTAAATAATGATCCTCCTAATGATTCACCTCTTAAATAATGATCCTTTACAGCAATCAATGCATGATAAAATATCTTCAGTAGGTCTATCTGTAATAAATGTTACTGTATACACTCGGTTTTCTAATAATACAACTCCCAGTCTACTAGATTATTTCATTGTGTCAGACACTTCGCTTGTTCTTCTGTTTGACCAAATATTCTTCATATCTGATCACGATTTAATCTTCTGCACGTTAAATGTAAATCTATCTCGTAATGTGTTTTTGTATCGTGATTTTTGTATCGTTTTTGTATCGTGAAATATTAATTATTCCTACTTGCCTCTTGATGTGTCTATGTTCTCATTCAATGATTGCTGGCAACTCAGTACTGTGGATGACAAACTTAATTCCCTTTTAAGTACTGTCCAATTTTTGTTTGATAAGCATGTTCCTATCCGCACAATAACAGTGAAAAATTCATCTTATCCATGGTTCTCGCAGGATGTCCTTAATGCCATAAACAAAAGAAATAAACTGCACAAGCTTTGGAAAATCAACCCATCTTCAGCTAACTGGGAGATTTACAGAATGGCCCGAAATGCGGCTGTCAATCTTACCAGACTGTCCAAGTCCCGATACTTCTCTTCCAAATTGAATCTTTCCCTTCCTAATAAAACTCTGTGGAATAATATAAAAAGACTATGAGTACGTAATAAGACAACCTTGGCATGTCAAATTGATCCAGTTTTACTTTATAATTTTTTTTTTAGATAACACCTCTAATTTTAGCAATAACACTATTTCCCTTACACAGCTTCATGTACCTAATCTCTTTGAATTTACACATGTTAGTGAACTAGATATTAGAAAATGTGTTATGCAAATAAAATCAAATGCAATAGGAAAAGATGGCGTTCCGATTAAATTTATTAAAATAATCTTACCACATATAATTAGACCATTAACACATATTATTAATCACTGCCTTATATCTTCAACATTCCCAGCAACATGGAAATCTGCAATTGTGCTACCTGTGGAAAAAAAGTCGAATCCATCTAGTCCAAATCATTTCAGGCCCATAAGTATACTGTCCCCAAGTTATCCAAGGTCTGTGAGAAAATATTAAGCCTACAAATCAATAAATTCTTACATGCTCTTCTTATAAGCTCTTGTCTCCATTTCAATCTGGCTTTCGGTTAGGGCACGGGTGTAATTCAGCAGTAGTTAAGGTTATAGATGATTTACGGCCTGCATACGACTCTGGTTCTATTTCGTTACTTTGCTTATTAGATTTCTCAAAAGCATTTGACAAGGTAAGCCACAAATATTTATGTCTGAAACTCAAGTCTTTTTTTGGGTTTAGTGATAGTGCGGTGAGTCTCATATCAAATTATTTTTCTAATAGATTGCAAAAAGTTCAAGTCGGACAAAAATTGTCCAGCTATAAAACAGTAATACGTGGTGTTCCTCAAGGGTCGATCCTTGGTCCCCTCTTATTTTCTATCTTTTTAAATGATATTTTTGCTGTTTGTAATCATTCTTCTATACATGCTTATGCGGACGATATTCAGATCTATCACTCAAGTAGTGTTGTTCTCCTAGATACCCTCTGTTACAGAATTAATGAGGACCTAAGAAATATTTATCAGTGGGCAATTAGCAATGGACTCCAACTAAATGCTGCCAAATCTTATATTCTCCTTATCTGTAAAAATAAATCTTTCCTTAATAACATTCCTGACCTCTACATTGGCTCAAATAAGCTAAGTGTTGTGTCAAAAATGGTAAATCTGGGTTATTGTATGAATTCTTCTCTATCTTGTGTTGATCATGTTAATAGTGTTGTTTGTAAAGTTTATTATATCCTTCCAAATTTAAGAATGTCTGCTTGTCTTTGTACGCTTGATCTAAGGCGAATGCTAGTAAAGCAATTTGCCTTACCTGTTATAACATATTCTGACGTGGTGTAGAGTAAATTCGACTCATCTTCCCTGCTAAAACTTAATATTGCATATAACTATGCCAAGCTGTTTGTTTTCGGCTTAAAAAAGTTTGACCACCTCTCTCACTTCAGAAATGCATTACTTGGGTGCAGTTTGGTTGATTATTTAAATGCTAGAAACTGTATCTACCTTCATAAAATAATACATAGTAAAACTCCTTATTACCTATATGAAAAACTGCAGTTCAGTTTGTCTAGGAGATGCAAGATACTTATAGTTCCAAGACATGGCTCTCTAACTTCTTCCAATCTTTTTTCATTAATGTCATGAGACTGTGGAATGCGTTACCACGTAACTTAAGAAAAATCGAGCGTGCGGAAAATTTTAGGCAATCTATTTTAACTCACTTCTCAACTTCTTAACTTCTTCAACTTAATTTATTTTTCTATCCTTTCTCTTTTATCTTTACATATTATTATTCTTCATTCATATTATTATTCTTATATTTATTGATACAATATTTTTTATTTTGATTTTATTATTATTAATCTCTCAATCATTATCTAATGTAATTCATTATCTTACTTATAGTCACTGTTATTAATTTGTTGTTATATCTAAACAATTTGTTTATTATCTTAACCTATTTATAGGTATTTTTACTTGTTGTACTGTAAAAGAACTTAGTTCTTATTTGTACTAATGTCTTATAAATAAATACAAATACAAATACAAATATAAATACCCTGTATTAGCATTGAATTTTATACCCTCACGCGTGCTGCGTAAGTGGTATATTAACTTTGTCACTACGTTTGTGGGGCTAATAAGAAAGGATGGCAGGTATAGAAAAGTTTACATATTCTTGATCAGCATCTCCTCTTGAATCGATTTTGCCATATCCGTCTGTCTGTCTGTCGACTCGATTACAGCCACTATTTTAAAGCTATCATATTGAAATTTGGATTATGTGCTTATATATATACAATATATAAAAAAAAAACGAAGTTAAATTTCGAGAATGAGCAAATTTGGATAAAAACCACGCGTACCTCCTTCCCATACTCTATCAAAACAATAAAATCTCACAAAATGCTACATAAATTTGCGTAGTGCCTTGCAATTTTGCGCAAAAGCTTTAAAGAAAAATATTCCCCTACAAGCAATAAAAATATTTTTTCCAAACTTGGAAAAAAGTCTTCAACCGCCACTTGATCTCCATCTCATTTCTCCAAGTCAACTCCAACATCTTGGAGTTGAGCTGGAAATTGGCTAGAGATGCATTATTTTTCAAAGTGGCAATACTGTTCGAGTGCCGACAAAATAATTTGTTTTTGTACCTGGCAACAATAGGTTGTTTTGGTTATTGTGTTTCTTGTTCGTATTTGTAGAAAAGTGAATTTGTGAATTGCAGCAAAATAATAAAAGTAATAAGAAACTGTAACAAATTAGGAATAAGTGCAGTTTACGGCCTACGTGTAAGTAATTTTTTTCATATGTTTATTAAACGTATTTTGCACTCCTTAGTTCAAAAGTGCAGAAATACAAAGCATAAGTGCAGTATATGGCCCACGCGTAAATAATTTTTTTTTTATTTTTTTTTAACTTATTTTAGACTCCTTAGACCAAAAATACAGAAAGAAAATATCGGCCACGAATGGCTTAGGAGATAAAGTTCGCAAAAGTTTCAACATTCAGTGCAAAATATGAAGGAGTAAAGCCGAAAATAAACAATGGTTGCATTCAGCGGAAGGAAGGAGTGGAACTGGAAGACATTTAATTATTATATATTATTACAATTGAAAGTTTTCTATATGGCCTTGAAATTTATTATATTGATTTTCTATGATTTAAATACAAATTCTAAATATTTGATAGTTTACATAAATCAGCGATGCCCAGAGCCTAAGGCCTTTTCCACACTTGGTCAACGCAACTCCAACTCAAGTTGCTAGCCTGTGTATTTATACCGGAACCTTCAGATTAAGCAACTTGCACGCAACAAGTTCTCGACACGTTCTCAACCTGTTCAACGCAACGCGGCTTTCCGCAATTTTCATCGGCGACGTGTTGCATCAGTTTGTTTGTTTTGTGAATTCAAGTATTTGTAGTGCAGTAGGCTTGATATTAATCAAGGTGAATAAGCTAATTAATTAGTTCCTAATAGAATCTTAAAGAAGAAGAAATAGTTTGCAAGATGAATGAGCAAGTGTTAAATATTAAATCAGTGCAAGAAGTCGAAAAACATGAGTTATTATGTAATAACAATTATTATATGTTGGATGACTTTTGAAGCAAGTCTGAAAGCATTCGGTTTATAGTTGCATTGCTTTACAACTTTTTCGCTGTTGCGTTGAAGTTGTGTTGGAATTGCGTTGACCAAGTGTGGAAAAGGCCTAACTCTTTCAACTCTTTTACAACAACTTCAATATTTTCATGATTGTTGTAATTACCGGAATTCAGTTTGCAATTTCAGCCTCGCATTTTAATGTTACTGTTTTTGTTCTTTCGAACCATTGATAGCTGTTCTGCGTGTGCATGTTGTTGTTTTTGTTCTTTGGCGCAATCGATCGCGGCTGTTTTGCACTGTTTTTGGCATTCGCATTGTAGACGTTAAAAGCATGCGTCGTATTCGTTATATTTTTCGCTGTGCAAATACACATTGAGAAAAAGTTATTGAATATTTGCAGGTGGGCTTACATCAGAATAAGTTATTTTTATATTGTATCGGAATTTTTATTGTTTGTTTATTTTTTCATAGATAATAAAAGATTAAAAAGATTTTCATCTTAATTATATAACAGTTTAGTTAATAATGAAACAGTTAATAATAATAAAAATAAATTAAAATTATTAAAAGATCAAAAAATTAAAAAAATGTATAATAATAAATAATTCATCAAAAAAAAAAAGAAAAAAATAAAAAAAATAAAATTTAAAAATATTAAAAAAAGGATATCTGAAAACCTCCAAGCGGTTAAAGCTGGGTAAATCAGAATGTATTCTGACCAGAGCTGTAAAAGAATGCAATCATTTGTGATTTTAAATCATGTGATTTATATTCAAAATGAATGCAATCATTTTTCCAAATCATTGAATGTGATTTGAATTTTTAAATCACAATCAATGATTTAAAAAAATGATTGCATTCATTTTTTCAAATCATTGATTGTGATTTAAAATTGCAAGTCCCAATCAATGATTTGAAAAAATGAATGCAATCACTTTTTCAAATCATTGATTGGGACTTGCAATTTTAAATCACAATCAATGATTTGAAAAAATGAATGCAATAATTTTTTTAAATCATTGATTGTGATTTAAAATTTCAAAATTGTGATTGCATTCATTTTTTCAAATCATTGATTGTGATTTAAAATTGCAAGTCCCAATCAATGATTTGAAAAAAATGAATGCATTCATTTTTTCAAATCCTTGGTTGGAAATTATTGACTGCATTCACGATATTTCATTCATTTATTTAAATCATTGAAAACAGTCACTGTAATCTCAATGACATAATGTTTTAAAATATCAGTGTGAAGTAAGTAAGATATTTTTTATTAAACAGTATGTTTGGATCAATGCTTCAATCCAGCTTCGATTGAATCCTTGGGACAAGATGAGAAAAACCTTTTTATAGAGAGGGGTCCATGTTTTTCTGTAACATATCTTATTATCAAAAGTATTGATATCTCTGTAGAACAAGTATTGGAAATTCTTTGACTAATATTATTTGTTTAACAGTTTATCTGCGTTACTTGCAAGCAAAAATAATTTCTTAAGAGCTTTTTAATTTTATTTTGTTATTTATTGTTCGGTTCGCTCTCGCGCTCTTTCTCATGTTTAGCTTACTCTTTTAATATTTCAATTCCTTATACACGGTTAAAAATCTTGGAATAAATTTTCGTACAGCTCAAAGTATAGTGCATATTTTTTAACCTTGCGGTTTAAAATTTCAACTTTCACAAATACTAACCCATAACTAAAATTTGTCTGTACTAAAATTTAAACCAACGAAATATTGCAATGCTGAAACTCAAAATTATGCTATTCGGTTCATATGCATTTTTATTTCTTTTGTTTCGTATTGCGCAATAGCCCAGTGGTTAACGTAGTAATAAACAGGCAGTACAATTAAATTGTCGTTAAAAAATGTTGCTCAGAAACATGATGCGATAATTTCATGCAGCGGAACAGAGTACTGCTCTGACGAAAATGTTGTGAAAATTTGCAGGCCTTAAAAATTTGAATTTTGTCCTTTCTAGCAAAAAATTTTAAATTAAAAAAAAAATAAAAAAATGTAATGAATGAATTTATGTTTTTAAATCACAAATGAATGCATTCTTTTACAGCTCTGATTCTGAGTACCAAAAAAATGAAACATTTGGAATTACTTGTACATGTGCAGTGTACATTGTAATGTTATTGTAGTGTAATTGGCAATTATCCATTGCATCCGGATTTAAAATTTTTTGATGTTGTTGCTTTATGTTGTTGTTGCTGTTTTTGCACTCTTCTAATAATTTTCATGGGCATCGCGCTGGTTTAAATCATTCTTGATTTTAAATACAAATTCTAGTTGTTTGATAGTTTAAAATCGTTTATTGAGCTTAAGGTCAGGTTGGAACCATTAATTGCTCTGACGAATTTTTTTCAAAGAAACAACAACAATAACAACAACAACAACAACAACAACAACATATTCAATATGAAAATGAAAACATCACTATCTGATTTTATTGCAATTTCGGCCCTGCTACAAGCTTCATCAGAAATCTTTGTGATGCCGGCGGGAATCGAATCCGGGCCGTGTGCAAGCGCATTTTAGCGCATTACACCACAGAGGCGATGAGATTAACAGTGTCAATTTCTCAGTTTTTCTCCCTTTCCTCTTGTTGTTTTGTTTTTGCTTTACCTTATTTTATGCTTATGTTATTAGCAAATTGACACTGAAATCTCATCGCCTCTGTGGTGAAGTGCCCTAAAATGCGCTTGCTGTATCAAGTGGAGATCCAGCCTTATTTCAACTAGAGATCGAAGTTCCATTTCCCTGGAGAATGGCTTGGATCTCAAGTGGAGGTCAAGTTGATATCCAGCAATTGAGAATGGAGAAACGAACTGGAGCTCCACTTGAGGTCAAGCCGATCTTCAAGGTAAATGTTTATTTAGGTTTAGAGGTTTAGGTAAATATTCTATCCAAATTGATAAAAATTTTTATAAAATTTTCACTTTGACATTAATATAATTGAAATATGTATTATATTACTTATAATTTTTGTGTATCTTAAGAGCCTAACTTAAAGTTATGTATGTATTGAATTTTACACGTAGAACATTGTATGTCCAGATGGCGCAGTGAATACCGTAGTCGCCTCTGGGCATTGGCAGCAAATTGGAAAATAAGTAATTTATATGAGAAGTGTCAATTTTTTCCATCCGTATATCATGCTGAAAAAATTAAGAAAATTTATATTTTGAGCTAGAGGTTTAAAAATGTTCGATAAAAATTTCCCCAATCTGATGAAAATTGTATTCATAATTTTTTTTTATAAACTTACACTATACGGACACGTATGATTCAAGTTGCTAAATTCTTCCGCAACTTTATAAAAAAAATTGGTTACCGGATTTTTGCGACGCTTTAAGTATTTGCAACCATCACCGGTTATGTTGTATAAAAACGGTTTATAGCCATTAGCGCGTTTTGTCAGCGCAAAGTTAAACTTCAAAGAAAACAATTTTTAATTTAAATTATTCATACAAGTTCTTAGAAAGTCAATATCAACTCACTGTAACGTTGTCAATAGGTACTTTCAGAAGTTTTACTCTCAATGAGACGTACTGATAGGTACGATTAATTGCCTTGATGTAGCAGTATTCAAATTTGGAATAGCTCGGATCGTAGTTGGTGCAATTAATATTACTAAACTTCGCCTTGGCTGCAATCTATTCAATGTATCAATATAACAATGTATTGATATTTACATTATTTTTGTATTTATTGTTTGTAAAAATTAAATTATTGTGTATGTATTAAATTATTTATTATGTATGTAGCACATTTACCTCATTTAACCAAAATATGAGAAAAAGTACTTTAACAATGTTTCTCCACATGACTGCCAGTTTCCGCTTGAAAAAAAAGATGTATTATTATTTTATTACTTTAGGCAATAAAATAAGACATTTTGGAAAAATGTTTCCAGTTTTATATGATGAATATACACATTTGAATTCAAATTCTACTAAATTGCATATTAATTGTTTTTTAATTTTACACATATCCCATTTTAGATCTGAAAAGTTAATTAAGTTTGCGGTTAGCGATAATTTTAGTTGTCAAAAAAAACTAATGACTTTTTTTGTATAGAAGGTTGGCTTATGGGATCGAAAAACACACCACAAAGAAGGTAAAACTGAACACTTTGATACAAACATATGTATTGAAATATTTAAAATGTAAATAAATAATAAAATTGTAAAATGAAATGTCCAAAACAATTGTTATTTTTAGCAAAAATTAAAACGAAAAAAATTGATAGTCTTTGCATTAATAACATATTTAAAGCCATATTAAAAATAAACAAATTAGAAAAATATCAAATCAGTAATACAAATTTTTGAATAATTATCTCCACTGATGATAAAAAGGTAGTGATATAAAAAAAACATTTCATTTTATGATTTAAATGGTCGTTGAAACCATAAATTCTTGCAAGCATTATCTCATATATTAAAAAATTTTGAGTCGAATCAAAATGGGTTTTGAAGGCAATAAATTGTACTTAAGTATTTAAGTGCATCTAATGCTTCATTCAGTCATTTCGAAAAGTTCGATCAATCGCTTAAATATGCCCTAACATATAACCAAGAACAGCGTTGTTTGCATTTTTTAGTTTACAATATCTCAATAACCACCTGTGATAGGCCAGACCTAAAATCAAATTAGGATTGAGACACAGCTATCCAACAAAATACTAAATTTTATTTGTCCTTACTGTTTCTAATGCCTTAAAAACTTGTTTTAAACCTGAACGCAGACATTTTGGTTGCTATATTTACCTGTTGCTCCCGTTATCTCAGAAATAAAAAACTCTAAATTTTTGATTCGACTTTTTAAACATAAAAATGGAAAGTAGAAATACGCGAATAAAAAATTCATATGAATTATGTATTTACATTAATGGCATTCACTACATTTGTTATGTCCTCTAGAGGGCGAATTATTTAATTTTATGTGACGTCACATAGCATATTACCAGTAGACGATCAAAACGTTTCCAACGATACCTCATTTGTCAAATTATGATAAGTAGTTTAGAAGTGAGAGTGGAACAGATGAACATACATACAATGGCCGCATTCAGCGCAGACCATGGTATAAGAAAACCATGGTGTTAGTGAGTTTTTGACAACACCATGAATTTCTTAGCTTCTGTCAAAAAATTGTGAGCGAAAGAGCGGAACTGTTGATAGTTGTCAAATTGTGTTATTTGTTTGAGTTGCTAGATGATGTGCTATAGTTTTTGTTATGCAAACTAACAGCCCTATTCTGGCAGCTTAACTAAGCTCACCACATTAACAAAATAGTTAATATTAACTATTTGTTAAGGTTTCGTATTCTGCTGCAACTTTAAAAGCTCTTTTCCTTACAATTTTGTTAATAACAGAAAGAGTCTTAACAACGAATGAAATGTATGTGCTTAGATAGAAAATTGTTGTGAAAATAATAAAAAAATACAAATTTTAATATAATATTGAGTTTAAATACATTAAACTGAAAAATGAAAGAATTTTTTACTTATTTTAAGGGTTGATAATGAAATCTTTCAGTAGCCGTGGCAAATTTTTCAAGCGCTTGCAAAGTCACAAGCTGCACTCGAAGCATCTGTTTATATAGCGCATCTCTTCTTTCAACAGGCATATCGATTTTCACCATGCATGGTGAACTTTAAAAGCTTTTTAAGCTTTTATGTTGTTAATGATTTTTAAGAATACCAACATTTACATAACATAACAAGCAGCTTAACAAGAGCTCCTTAACTATTTCTTGTTAAGTTAACAACCAGAATAGGGCTATAAGTATAAATAAATATTAAATGCAATTAATTGTGCCGTGTTGTGTTGACAAAAAATTATTGCAGTTGTCTTCGCCGATTTTCCAAGTTTGTCATTGAATGTTTTGGCCATATTGCCAACGACATGAAGCTTTGGCCAGCATGCAAATTGTCTTGCATTCACATAGTTTTTTTTTTTTCATAACGCACAGCGTCTCATATATTTTTTATTGTTTTCCATATCACTTTATTCTCACATTAATTTCAGTAAAAATCTTATAAACTTGCAGAAAGACACAATTTAACAAAATTTGTTTTCATTGCAATTCACCATCAGCTGTTTTGGACAAGAACGGGGAAACATAATTTTATCATTTTGAGAGAGAATTGTCAAACTCACTAAGGGTAATGTTACGGTGGTCGTCATATGATCCCTGGTCATGACACTTTTTACTCTCTTTTTTCGTTTGATGAGCTGTGTGACGAAAGTATGTTATGCTGGTGGTCATATGATGCCTAAGCACCAGCACACTATTTGTTACTTTTAGTATTTTTTCAACAGATAAGTGTTGCTATTAAGCAGGTTTCATTACTGCTTTCATACATTTCGTACTAAAAGTGTCCTATTTTCGTGCCTAAACACAAATATTGTGAATAATTCCACAACGCAACACCGTTTTGATCCCATGATTTCATATTTTTGTCGAATCATTTGATGACCGTGGTGGTGAAAATTTACTCTCTTACTCTCGCTCTCAAATTTTTAATTTACATTGAAACAACAACAATGCATGACCAATATGAGCCCATGACCGCCACCGTAACATGGGACTAACACCTCTATTTCTTGATCTTCTTGATCATGATCTTCACATGAACACAGCTCGGTAATATATATATCGGGTGGGTTTGTTAACACACCGTTAGAAATGTCAATTCATTGACTTTCAAATGAGTGCATCTTAAAACAATGCGCATCACAGTCATATAATATTTAATAGCCCTGTAACTCCTAAGGTTGTGAAAACACACCCCCCCCCCCTCCCATAAAATTTTTTGCAAAAACTCAACATCAGCTTTCAACTCCTTACAAAGTTGCACTCTATTGCGGGACACCCTGTATATAAAATTTAAGTTATTTCTCTTTTACAGTTAGTGTGCAATACATATCGGTTTATTTAAAAATATTTGTTTCTATTGCATACGCCCCTGTGCACTAGAAATGGGTTACGAAGCACTGCGTTATAGTATTAAGTAGAAGCAAAGAATATACAATATATAGAATGCGCATCTCATATAAGCATGAATTTTGTTTGCGGGTCGTAATAATTCACGACCCGCTCTCCAACATGCAACCCGTTCATACCACAACATGACAACCCGCTCTAATATTCCATATCACAACGAGTTGTGCGCACGTATGAGGTTGCAATCGAAGTGCTCGTTTTGCTATTTAACAGTTCACCCTAAACAAGTGCGCGTGCGTGGTTTAACTGTCAAAATCGGCTCATGCCCATACATTTTGTATGAAGCCTACCGAAACACGCACCGGACTACCGCAACATGAATCGAATTTCCAATTTTGACAGTGCGTTCGGATGTGAAGTTGGCTGCATAAAACCAAAGTATTAGAACAAAGAGCAATCAGCTGCTATTAATTAATTAATCTCAATTGCAAATCGAAGTATTTGCAATATTAATAGATTTTTACACAATACTAAAAGTTTTTTAAGATTTTTAAACCATCAGACTGAGCTGGTTCGAGAGCAGCAGTTCTTTCCGCAGCGCACTTGTTTAGGTTAAGCGTAAAATAAAGTTGCGTGGCGCTTGGGTACGCAGCGCAACGCGCACTTGTTTAGGGTGCACTGTAACGTGTTTGATGTGTTCGCTTGCTACATGTGGAATGAAAGAAGGGGATCGGAGTGATCGGAGTTTTACATGCTTTTGCAACTTAGCGATTTTGTTGCGAAATTTTTCATAGGAAATTATTGAATAAATTAAAAATCATTAAAAACTTTAGATACAAATAATACAATTTACTGATAAAGGTAGCCCTTAGTTACAAGTTTTATTTTGTTGACGCTATAGGCTAAAATAATGGATTTATTATAAAACTAAAATCCTTAAAGTTTCATGCGGATGGATGGATTTTTAGAACTCGCTCAAGAGCCTGATAATTGGAACAAGAGTTTTTCTTAATATTTAGTCAAAGAAGTGATAAATCAAAGCTTGTAGTATTTATTGAAAAAACTAGTATTTTTTTTATTGTTTTTTAAATTAGCTATCAAACATTAATATCGGATGATAAGTTGATGATAAGATGACAGTTTCGATATTTTACTTTCCGTAAAAAATTTAAGTTTCTTTCTTGTTGTAACGAAAAAAATCTATTTTTACATTGAAACATTTTATTGAAATACAAAAAATTGTGTGATTCGTTGAATGCTTTAGGCGTTACACCATTTTTTACTAGAAGTGGAACATTTTGTAAATTTCGAGTTTCGGTATTTTTACGGAAAAAGACCCCAAAAATCCAAAAATACAAAAGTTAGAAAAACAACATCACGGCTGACTTAAGCATAGTCTTTGCTTATTTGTGCAAAAAATTACTAAAACAAAAATTCAGCTGAAAAGGTTATAGCTGTTGAAACTGGTTTTTTTATTAAAAATTCAAGTCTGCCAGTATATCAGACCCTGGTTTTTTGTTGAAAAATATTAAAAAGCTCCCAAAACCAACAAATTTAATTTTTAATCACTGCATTTTGCGAATGCCCTTTATTTTGTTTGAAGCTTTCACTTCCTTCCGTACATTTATTTAAACGAGATATATTTTTATTTTTGGAGATTTTTAAAGAACAATTAAATAAATCACCAAGTGCATACCAGTTTTTTTTATATATATAATCCAAGAGTTAATTTTATTACTTCTTTGATTAAATAAAATTAAAAACTCTTGGAAAAACGCTTTTACAACCATTGGGCTCTTGAGCGACTTATAAAAGTTAATCAACCGGCACGAAACTTTATATACATATTTTAGTTTTATATTAAATTGAATAATTTAAGATTTTGGCGTTAACAATTAGAGATAACATTGTTTTTCATACACATAAAAATAAGAAAAAAAGAATAACAATTTAAAGAAGAATTCAAAAAGGGATAAGAACTAGAATACTTACATGATTAATACTGATTATAATGATAATACTTATTATAATAGTAATAATAATTATAGCAATAATAAAAAGTTTTTAAAAAGTTAACGTAGTATAACTAGTTACAGGTTTACTAGGTTGCAATTATTTTAAGTTTTCGTTGCTTTTTCAATTCGTCATTTTTTTCTACAGACCAAGAACAATGTTTTCTCAAAAGAATTAAAATAAGATAGTCTAACATTTTGGTTTTGTGATCAGAGCATGCATTGTCAAACCATTCTGGAGTAGATCTTTTACAAGATTCTACAATAAAAGCCTTAATTCCATTTTTATAGGGTTGTGTCGTAAAAATATTGTTGAATATTAAAATATGTTTTTTATTTACTTCTAAAAATTTTTGTGATGGTGCTACTAAATTTCCAAAATCGGTGACTGATTCATAATTTTTGTGGAAAATGAAAAGTTCCCTGGGAACAGATAAAACCTCGTCTTCTTTTCTTATATCATGATAACATTTATCGCAGTTCAGTTTTGGAATGATTTTGTAGGCAACATAGCCTATAAAATATCTAATGGATAACAGTTCAAGATTAATTTCTTTGCAATTTGCAAAAGCATCCTCTATAAAATAGTCAACATATGTATCGCTATTAAAATCAATATCTAATGAATCATTCCTATTTGGTTCTTCATCAAGAGCAATTGCAGTATTAATGCCCTCTTCAGACAGTATATTTGGATCTATATTGAAATTTAAGTCAGTTACTTCTTCACAATTGCTATATGAACTTAACTGAACAATTTTCGAAGTCATAAGTTTCGCTAATATATTGTTGAGCTCAGATACTGAAGGGTTAGTATTATTTCCTCCTTTTTGACGCAGTCGTGCAAAAGTATTTTCAAGCTTATCTTGATTTAATGATTTTGTCATAATAAAAAATATATCACTATTTCCCACTAAAATGTGATCAACTAAAAGTAATAGAGAATTAAGAGTCATTTTCATGCCGTCTAGAAAATAAACTCTCTTTTTTTTGTCAACAAACGAAACTTGTTTGAGATATTCCAAAAAAAAATTTACAAAATCGTGGGACTGATTATTCAACTGAATTGCAGATCTGTAGCAATTATCTGAATACAAAGAACCGCTATTTAGGCAATCAAATATTCGGTCAATTTTTTCAATGAAAAAAGCTGTTGATAGTGCGACTTCTTCTGAATTTTTTTTGAAACCTACCGTATCGAGTACAGTCTTTATGGCAGCCTTAACAGTTTGACTAAATACTTGTGTTTCAAATTTGACTCTCATTTTTTCAAAAGAGTTTGGGAAAATGTGTTTCCTTGTCAATTTCAGACACATTTTAGTTTTTGCAGCAACTTCCATTTCCCAAAGCTCTTGAATAACTTTAAAACTTACAATCCCATCAGGTGTACTTAAATCAGAATTCAGCAATCCATTCCTTAAAGATTTAATTAAATGTGGAAAATCATACATGCAATATATTTTTTTATTTTTAAATTCAAAGAAGGGCTTTTCTAAAGTGACTCCTAAGCTAGAAAAACTTTTTCTATTCGAAGACCCCTGGTCGCAAACTAAAACGCGCACAGAAACTCCAATGCTATCTATTATATTTATATTTTCATGTATGATTTTGCAAAGACTTTCAGCAGATAGGCCGTTTTCTGAAATAAAATAATTTAAGATTATAGACCAATTGGAAAACATAGATTTAAGCATAAATACACAGACTTGCTTACCAATTTTTTTTTTGTTCTTTCAAAACCATTGTCTTCAAAGCCATCTATAACATCTAATTTTAAATTATATTTTAAATCTTTTTTGATTGCCATTTCGTCCATTAATAATATCATATTATCCCTCTCTCGTTCTTGTAAATCGGAGAATCTGTTTTTTAAAGCTTCAAAAGCAGAATTTTTAAAACCTGGCTGCAAAAACTTAATGGGAGCCCATCGATTTAAAGTAGAGATATGCGGTAGGTTGAGGTTTAATTTATTTCTTAAGAATGCATAAGTGGACTGTGAAATATAATAAATATTTTGAGCCAAAAACTTTACTTCATCAGAATATTCCTTAGGTCTTGAACTTACTAATAGTTTGCAAAAAATTTTAGACTCTTCACTAACATTTGTTAACTGTTCAATATCTTTTTTTAAGTCCTTAACCGTTTTTTTTTTTTAGTAAGAGATAATTTATTTGATTTATTAGGTTTTTTTAACTTTACTTCTTTTTGCAACTTTTTATATTTTCTAAGTATATTATTATATTGTTTTTTATAGAAATCAGTTAATTTTACATGTTTTTCGCAATTACTACAATACCCTTCAATAGCTTCGCTAATTCGCCGTCTCTTGGGTGAAGACTCGACAAAAGAAAAATCTTCTTCCAAATGCTCTTCCACTACTTTATTTAAATTAAGTGTTGGAATAGCACCAGATTTAAGTTTTTTTTCCCTATATATGCGCTGAAAAAATGACTATCGCAGATGTACAAATTTGAGCCGTAGTCCAAATAGGATATGTTACATTTTTCTCGCCATATCTGGCCTATTTCTAAATCTACAGAGGGAAATTTAAACAATTTTATGTTTGGGAAATGCCGTTTTGATTTTTTGCAAGTCTGTACACAGCATTTAATGCCAGACTTCAAGGAGTTTTTATTTTTTTTATTTGTTTCCATCATAACGTCTGCTCGCATTAGCAATTCATATAACAATGAAATTTAAAAACATCAGCATAGCTAGAAAGTTCGATCACGCTTGCGTTTGATCGCTTATACAAAAACATTTTGTGCTTTTTTACAACACAACATTCATGTTGCAACCGTTGGTTGGTTCGCTCAAAATGTTCTATGCTGCTAGAACTTCCTTTCCGACTTGTTGCAACCCCCGCATCAATAAGTGGCAAAGAAAAATGTTTGCGTTTTGTGCCAAGATGCGCATTCTATATATTGTATATTCTTTGGTAGAAGCAACTAGCTGCTCTATTGCGCTGATACACTTGCTTTATGAAATATAACGCACTAAACCAGCTACACAAATAGTTTATTGATTGTTCTTCTTTCACTGCATATTCAAATATATATCGTCGCTTGAGAAAATAAATGTCGTATGTGAAAATTTTTACTTTTGAGACTATTGAGAACAAGAGGCTATAAATCAAAATCTAGCGTAGCTATATTCTATAGAATGTTAGGCCTATTTGCTGACACATTTCATAATAGATTACGAAATTTTTGTGAACTTAGCGCTATTATTTTAGAACTTAAAGCCCCTTTTTCTCAATAATCTCAAAAGTGAAAATTTTCACATACGACATATATTTTCTCAAGCGACGATATGGCTTCAAAAATTTAAGCAATTTTGAATTCAACTTCAAACTTTGATCTTTTTCGTGTTTTATAATTCTTTAAAAAAAAAATTATTTAGTTAAGAGTCCATCTGATAATTTACTTGAACGAATGGATCCGTAGCTATCATCAAAATATACAAATGCAAATTGTGTTTTTTGTATGATTTTTAATTTAACAACAAGTTATAGAAGTTATATGTGTCAAGTTGGATACTTGGCAGAAGTATCTTCGCATTTTAATAGATTTGATAATGTGATGGATAATTTTTTTAAATAAAATAACATTTTAATTCAATAACAACACATTATATTAAAAACACTAGTTATATTTTTGGCCACTTATTTATTTACATTTTTAATTATTTTGTTTCATGTGACATATTAATAATATTTAAGTTTTATTAAAGAACAAATTTTATATCGAGAGCATATATTCAATATGACCTATCTACAAAAACAACTTTTTTCAGGAGAGCAAAAAATCGTTTAAATCTTCCAGTGTAAAAATATTCACTAACCAAAGTACAAGAATATTATATTAAAAGAAGGACAAGCTTTCATAAGCAAAAAAAATTTAGTGAAATCTCGTACTTTTGGTTTAAGTGTAGATAGGTTGTTTTGTATTTCAAATATTTTTTTTTATATATTTTTTTTTACATACATACCGGTCAAACATATATACTGCTCCTTTTGCTTCGCCGTAGTCGGGTCAAAAATAGCTAAATGCTTCAAAATAATTGCATGGATAACGCTGCTATTCGAAGTGAAATTAAATATTAGCGCATTTCATTTAATTTAAAGTGCATTTCAAAAATACTCAAAAGCACACCATCTTTAAATTAAGTTTAGCTTGTAGTTAAATTAAATTTTCTTCACCTCAATTCAATTTTGTTTTACTTTAGGTTATGCATTTTTCATTTAAATCACATGCCAAAGTCCTTTCATACATGAAACAAAGTATATTATAATTAAATAAAATCAATCAATTTTTAATCCAAACTTTGGTTTAAAGCTACATTAAAAAAACTGATTGTAAAATCACTACAATAAATGTTGTGAAAGTTTACATTTATTGGCGATCTTGTAAAAAGAATACACTATGTAGCGAGTTTTTTCAACTCTGTCTAAATTTCTGCGTATTTTTCCAAAATATGTATACTCTCTCTAATTTTCACGCATTTTTAGCGTGAATTATTTTGAATTTTGGTTGATGGGATTTATCGACAATAAATGTAGGCAATCAGTTGCCAGCAATAATTGTAGTAAATTCTCCTGAATTTTTGTTAGAGTGTATTTTTAATCCAAAAGTTACTATTTTGACGTAGAATTACGTCTTACAGCGCGTTTGTGTGGGAGTAATTTTCAGAAATTTTTCAAACACATTTAGGGGTTATAGTTTACACTTTGAGGTATACCTACAGCCTTTAATATTCATCGTACATAGAAATAATATATGCCAAAATATCAGTTAGAGTACTAATGAAATGAATATCTAACCTTGGGATTTGTCACTTCTTTAATAAAGACACAAAATAGCAAAATTTAGAAGGAGAAAAGTTGTACACAAGCTAATTCAGTAGCTGCTTATGCTGCTGTTATAGTAGTTAGTTTGGTTATTGTTGTTGTTGTTGTTCTTGTGGATGTGGCATTCGCAATCGTGGCGTTTGTTGTACTGCTTTTGCTGTGTTGTTGTCGTCATTTATATGTTTTCAAAATGTACATATATAAATGCTTTCGTGTTTGTCGTTTTTTATTGGTTTTATTTCAGTATATAATATTTCCATTTATTAAACATAACTTTGAATTGCATTACACTTAAACCAACATAAAAATGAACACGAACAACAAATTCATCACTCAAACGAAAAATTATTATAGAAAACTTTGTTTCTAAATAATTTTTATTTAGAGCATGAAATGCCTTAGAATAGTTTTGAAAGATATTAATAAAAAAACCATATTTTTTTTTCTATTGCTATATAAAAAGGAATTCTACGTCTATACTTACGATACTATCGAAACTGTGTCTTTTTTTATTTTTATTAAAAGCAGGTTCTCATCTAAAGATCCAAAAACATGTTCTTGATTTTATTCTTTCATAGAAGGAAGTAAATGAACACCTTGAGTTTTTTTTTTTTTTTTTTTTTTTTTTATTTAAACAAAATTCATATTATTTTACTATAAATAAACAAACAGTTAGATATTAAACTTATTATACACTGTCCCATATTCGGGCTCTCAAGTACATTAATTATTTTTATAGAATATACAAAATTTTTTAAATTTGCTTAACATGATTATACATTATACAGGATGAAATAAATATCGTTTCATGTAAAGATAAAATTGAAAAAAAAAAAACATTACTTTAATATTTTAAAGAGGGTTTGTGGGTAAAAGTCAAGGGATAAAATTATGAAATTAAGTTATTCAGTAAGCCACCAATACTTTTTAATATTTAAGTTTCGATTTATATTTTTATCTTTTAAGTAGACGCTTAAGTCAAATCTGCGATTTTGAGTAGTAATTTCGTTACAATGTATAGATTTGTTATTGGCTCGTCTATATATGTGGTAAAATACAGGAATGCCGCATGCGTTTTGAATAAATCTTTTCTTATCTAAGTACAAAAAGGCCTCAGGTGGTACATATCCGCTTTGTAACGATGTGTATATATAATCATAATTGGCATAATATGGAGCCAGAATCAAATTATTCTCGGTGCATTCAAAGGTTTTTTTTATATGGTTCCTAATGAGCTGAATAATGAAATTATCTATCCTACTTACTTTAGCCTTGTTATATAAAAACTTGTTTGATATATATTTTGTGTAGCCACTGCTTTCAGATCTATATGTAGAAGTACATGCTCTAAGACATTTTCTTTCAAAAATTCTGAATTTTTCCATATACGATGGCGATATGTTAAACCATATTTGGCAACCGTATGTTAATATAGGCCGTATTAGCGATTGGTATAAAATTATTTTAACTTTAGGTTTAATAAATTTAGAACAAAATAACTTTTTGTACATGAAGAATGCATTTCTTGCTTTTGCAATTTGTATGTTAATGTGGCTATTAAAATATAAAAAATTGTCCAAGTTAATACCTAAATATTTAACCATTTGTTTGTTTGGAATGACGATATTATTACTGGATTTAATACCAAAATCCTTCCAATTATTTTTTATATTGTAGTTACATTTTCCTACCGGAGGGCGGAATAGAATAGTTTCACATTTATTAAAATTTATTTTCATTTTCCAATTTATTGCATATTTTTCTACAACATTAAAATATTTTTGTAACTTTTCATTTATTTTATTAACTTTATTATCTGCGTGATAAATAATAATATCATCAGCAAAACCAATGATGTCATCAATCTGGTTAAGCAACTCATATAGAAACAGATTGAATAATATGGGAGAGTTTACAGTTCCTTGCTGTAGCCCATTTACAATAGTAAATTTCTTTGTACTTAATAGATTTTTATTGCAGACCTGAAATGATTTATTACTAATCATATTATATATAAGTATGATCAGATGTAAAGGAGTTTTGTATTTTAGCAGCTTGTATGTTAAGCCCGCGATCCAAATACTGTCGAAAGCTTTTTCGAAATCAATAAGGCAAGCACCAGTATATAAAGATTTATTTAAATTCCTTTGTATATTCGAAACCATTAAATGTATGGCATGGATTGTAGAATGTTTGAACTTAAAACCAAATTGTCTATTATGAATTAAGTTTTTCCTTTTGCAAAAGCTTGTTATTATGTTATTTAAGCAAGCTTCAAAAACTTTACTAATATTTGGTAGTAAGCTTATAGCACGCAGATTCTTTGGATTAGTTATGTCTTTATCTTTTTTGGGCAAAATAACCACTTTAGCATTTTTCCAAGCGATTGGAAAATACGAGTTATTGAGCATGTTATTAAAAAGAGTGCAATATTCTAGAACGCTTGACTCTGAAATATTTTTTAAAACAATATTTGGAATGTTATCTAATCCTGAAGACAATTTTTTTCGTAAGTTACTGAAAATATCGAGCCATAACCGCCGAAAAAATGTATCCCACAAACTCGAAATTTCACAGAAAATGTAAACAAGTCACCATATGCATTTACATTAAAATTGTTTTTGTTGTTAAATCATAACGGTTTAATCTACAGCCATGAAATTTTGACAGATGATGCAAATGATGTTGAACTATCGATTTCGATAAAAAAAACAAAAATCGATTATGGTGTGGGATACATTATTTTGGCGGTTATGGCTCGATATATTGGATTGATTCTTTCGTGATAAAATAGTCTTCTGCAATAGAATCATCAAGTTCATTGGCCTTTTTATTTTCATTAAATATTGTAAATGTTAAATGGTTAGATTCATACTCAGTTTTTGTGTCCAAAAATCTGGTGAAAACATTTTCAACATTACAATGCAAGCTATTCTCAGGATCAATCTCTTTGTAAGAGTGAACTGACTCTACATAAGCACCAATTACATTCAATATTTGAACTGGATCTATGACCGTAAAATTATTATTTTGTTCATCCTTTTCTAATTCCCTCGGGTTTATTTCGGCATTTCGTAGTAAAATTTCATCTTGTTGTGGAATATTTAAAACAGTAATATTTAAAGGTTGTGCCATTCTAAACTTTGCTGAACATGTTAGCTGGATTTTTATTATCAATATTTTTCAGTTTTTCTTGCAAATGTTTATTTATAGCTAAAACAAAATTATCTTTAAAGAGCTTTTTAACAAGTTAAGTTTAGTTTTAAGTAAAGTTATTTCTGAAAGGGTCAAAAAACATTCGAATCTATTGTATTTTTTGATAATAGTTAAAATTTTACTTTTTTCTAGTTGCAATTTCTTTATAGAAGGATTACAAAATTGTTCACCTGAATCGTACTTTTTAAATTTTGGAACAGATTTTTCTATTGCACCAGTAATAATATCGTTAGTTTTAAGTAAATAAATATCTATTTCGGAATTCGTAAGGTTTCTATTATTTGGAATAATAACGTTGTCGTTACGTTCATTTAGGATATAAGATCTAAATTTTTCCCAATTTGTTTTTTTATAATTATATTTTGAAACCGGTATTTCTCTTAACAATGAGACTGGCTGATCATTTCCATTATTTAAAACTAAAATTTGTATAGCGTCGTGATCGCTATCGTAATCAAGGGTTTTAAGACAGTTTACTGTATTGTTCTCTTTATGGATTTGTAGGCGGCAGTCTGTTATGCAAAGATCTAAAAAAGAATTACAACGAGGGTAGGAAGGAGCAACAGAGGCGTATAAACTGCATTTAAAATTTATTTCATTGCAAGCTAGCCAATCTTTTAACATATTCCCTTTTGTATTGTTTGAAGTGTTACCCCAGTCAATATGTTTACAATTCAGGTCTCCTGCATATATATAATAGTAATTAGGGTTTTGCAAATTTAAAGATTGAAAAAGTTGGTGCAATTCTGTTTTTAAATAACTATTGTTATTACCCGATGGGTAATAAGCTGATATTACAAACAAAGTTTTATTTGCCAATAGAGGTATCTTAACAATGCAAGTTTCTAAACATTTAAAGGATCTAATAATGTGATTGGAATAATATTTGTGTTTTATATGATTTTTTATTAATATTGCAGTTCCGCCTCCTCTTGTTGCATCGGTTCTATCGTTACGTAAAAAAATATAGTCTTTAAAATTAACTTTGTGTCTAGAATTTAGTTTGGTTTAACTTATTAGAACTATATCTGGGTTATATTTACTTAAAAAATTACATAAATCATATCGTCTGCTTAATTTAATTAATGAGTTAACATTAATTGCTATTATATTAATTATTTTGACAATAGTTTCTGTCATAATTTAATTATCTAATATTGAAAATAATGTGTCTATTCTAGATGTTTGAATTTGAAGTTGTTTTTGCAAATTCATAATTTGGCTGGATAAATTTTTCATGGATTTGTTTAGCTCTCTTAATGTAAGATGAATAGGGTTTGCGCTAGTTGTGTTCTGTTGAATGTTGTTCTGCAAAACATCAGCATAGCTCATTTTATTATTAATATTTGTTGATGATTTAAATACTCTATTCTGAGCAAGTTCTTGTTTTTTAGCTCTCAGCTTTTGTTGCAGCTCTTTATATTTTTGACAGCCTTTATATGATGCCGGATGACCATATTTACTGCAGAGTACGCAAAACAGCTTGTCTCTTTCACTTTCAGCCACTGAGTTCAGTTGACATTTACCAATTTCGTGTGTGTTGTTGCATTTCACACATCTTGAAGGCATAAAACAATTTGATGCGCTATGAAAAAAGCTTTGACAGTTCCGGCATTGCGGAATTTCGGGTTTTCTCAGAGGTTCCCAGCGAACCCAACGATAAAGAAGCCCCTTAATTGTTTTTAGTTCGTTTACTTTACTATCTCCACTTACTTGAACTAAATATATTGGCAAGTTGTAACCATCATCAATAGCTTTTTTTGTAGTGAATTGGCTCACTTTAACGAATTTCAAGTTCTCATTTTCGAATTTACAAAGTTCTTCAAATATGTCCTTAGTATCTATATTTGCACTGAGGCCTTTTAATAAATAAATCTTTGTTTTTATAATTTTTGGTGTAAATGTAAAAAATTTAGTTTTTGTTTTTTCTAGATAAGCTTTAACTCGCATAAAGTCATCCATCGAAGACATATACAAAATACGTTTTTTATTATTTAGTTCTTTAATTTTAAATTCGTTTATTTTAATACCGTTTTTAATAAAATAAATGAGTTCATTGCATTCAACATCAAGTATATGAACACCTTGAGTTTTTGACAGCTATTTACTGATTCTTAAAGTGTAAGCAAATATTTTTTTTTTGGGCATAGCGAGTAAATGTGAAGTCAATACGGCGTCCAACGTCACGTTGAAAAAAAATGTACCTAAACGGTCCCCATCGCACAGCACGTTCATGTCATCTGATATAAAACAAAAAATTTTATCAATTTTATTATATGGACATGCGGACATGCGAATTTTTAGTACCGTTTTTTGACATTTTACGGTTCTAAGGTGCTCTAAAATAAAACCTTCGGCCAAAATTATCTGAATTAAGGTTTAGGATCCAAAAAATGTTATCTACTTTAAAATAAAAAAAAAACTAGTAAGGAATTATCTTCGATTGGGCCGAATTTAAAATACCCCCACGGCCGAATTAGAGTACAGATAAAGTCTTAAGCAAACTGTTAAATATATTTAAAGAGATTTTCCCGTTTTGGTTAAGCCACTTTGTATGGGAGGTAGGCGTGGTTTTCATCTGATTTTTACAAATTTAATACTCAAAATAAATATTCAATATTTAAGATACTGTGCGAAATTTGAAGTCATTAAATTGATTTTTGTGGAATTTAAAGAGATCTTACCGTTTTGGTTAAGTCACTTTGTATGGGAGGTAGGCGTAGTTTTCATCCGATTTTGCTCAGATTTGAACTCCATTTTTGTATAAAAAGCTTATATTTTGAATTTCGTTATGATAGCTCAAAAATTAGGGCTGCTATCGTGGACACAGACGGACAGACGGACAGACAGACATGGCTAAATCGACTCAGGAGGTGATGCTGATCAGGAATATATATAATTTTCTATACCGGCCACGCCTCCTTATCGGCGTTACAAACGGAGTGAAAAATTTAATATACCCCTATTACGTTTTTTAAACGTGGGGGTATAGTAGTAGTAGTTTGTGGGGGTATAGTAGTAGTAGTTCTTGAGATAACGTGGATGCCTGTTTTTAAAATATAATTTTTTTAGAAAATGCGTTATAAGGTTTGGTTAACAATTTTTTCGACTGCGTTTATAAAAATATGGGCCAAACCGCTTTGAGAACATATGCTACACATCATAAGCTATCGAAAAAAAGCAGACCAACTCACAAACCTTCAAATTTGTCCGCCAACGACAGGGATACATTGCATGCAACCGGACATGTTTCAAAACATGTTTGCCTGTGTATGGACCGCATAACAATTTAATGAAGCAATGATTTTTATGTTCGGTTTTTTTGGCTAGTTTATGAATTTAAATTAAAAAAACTTTTAAGATTGGTTTTAAAAAAAATAAAGGATGCCAGATCTTAAGCTAAACATGTGGGTTTATATTAGAGAAAGAATTACTAAAATCGGTTCAGTAGATTTTGAGTTTAGCGTCGTCGCAGATACGTGAGAAGCCTTTTATATAATAATATTTTCACTATGTTTTTTACATTAAAAAAAAAATATATGTATTAGAAAAAAATTTTTGAAATAACGTTATATACATATATTCAAATACAATTTATATTACTTATAATTTTTGTGTATCTTAAAAGCCTAACTTAAAGTTATGAATGTATTTATTTGTAAACGTAGAACATTGTATGTCCACGTGGTGCAATGAATACCGTAGTCACCTCTGGGCATTGGCAGCAAGTTGGTAAATAAGTTATTTATATGAGAAGCGTTAATTTTGTCCATCCATATATCATGCTGAAAAAATTAAGAAAATTTTTATTTTGAGTTAGAGGTTTAAAAGGGTTCGATAAAAATGTCCCCAATCTGATGAAAATTGTATACATTAATTTTTAATAACTTACACTAAACGGACAATGATTCAAGTTACTAAATTCTTCTGTAGTTTTGTAAAAAAAATTGACTATCGGATTTTTGCGATGCTTTAAAAATTTGCAAACATCACCGGTTATGTTGTATAAAAAAGGTTTATAGCCATTAGCGCGTTTTGTCAGCGCAAAGTTAATCTTTAAAGAAAACAATTTTTTAATTTAAATTATTCATACAAGTTCTTAGAAAGACAACATCAACTCACTGTAATTTTGTCAACAGGTACTTTCAGAAATTTTACTCTCACTGAGATGTACTGATAGGTACGATTAATTGCCTTGATGTAGCAGTATTCAAATTTGGAATAGCTTGGATCGTAGTTGGTGCAATTAATATTACTAAACCTCGCCTTGGCTGCAATCTATTCAATGTGTCAATGTAACAATGTATTGATATTTACATTATTTTTGTATTTATTGTTTGCAAAAATTAAATTATTGACTCTTATTTTCAACAACTTTATTATGTATGTAGCACATTTACCTCATTTAACCAAAATAAGAGAAAAAGTACTTTAACATTGTTTCTCCACATGACCGCCAGTTTCCGCTTGAATAAAACAAACCGATATATTATTCTACTTCGGGCAATAAAATAAGACATTTTAGGAAAATTTTTCCAGTTTTATATGATGGATGTATACATTTTTAATTGAATTTTAACTCTACCTAATTGCAAATTAATGGTTTTTTAATTTTGCACATATCCCATTTTAGATCTGAAAAGTTAATTAAGTTTTTGGTTAGCGATAATTTTAGTTGCAAAAAGAACGAATGAGTTTTTTTGTATAGAAGGTTGGCTGATTATATTGAAAATTACACCACAGAGAAAGTAAAACTGAGCACTTTGATACAAACATATGTATTGTAATAAATAATGTAAATAAATAATGTAAATTTTAAATGAAATGTACAGAACAATCGTTATCTTTAGCAAAAATTTAAAACGAAAAAAAAATTATAGTTTTTGCATTAATAACCTATTTAAGCTAAATCAAAAATAAACAAATTAGAATAAAATCAAATCAGAATACAAATTTTTATAAAAACAGTGCTTTTGCACGGTGGAAACGAAATTACTAGTTCGATTCAATATTGATTCTAGATTATAAAAACCACTTTCGAATTTTAATTTTGGTTCAATTTTTATTTTTAGACCGATTTTTCGGTTTTTTTATCTTTCTAAAAATATTGCCCTAGTTATGTTCAAATAACTCCAAAACTATGTAATCATTAAAAAAATTGTATGCATGAGCAAAAAAAAAACGCTTACACCTTATACAGGGTTGCCAATATTCGAAGCGCCCATTTTATTTTTAAATAAATCAAAGAAACCACAATTTTTTGTCTGTTCGTCATGAATATCATTTAATTGGGTTCAAATAGATTTGCTTACATTATTTCTTGAATATGATATCTCGTAATTGGTCGCCATTGGCCTCTACGACATATTGTGCCCGTTTTACAGCATTTTCCATGGTTTTCTTCAACATTTCGATGGGAATGGCGGTTATTTCTTGACGGATGTTGGTTTTCAGCTCTTCTAGGGTCTTTGGCTTGTTGACGTAAACCTTTGATTTCAAATAACCCCACAAAAAGAAGTCTGGAGGCGTTAAATCTGGTGATCTTGGCGGCCAATCGAAATCACCATTTTTTGACATCAAACGGCCAGGGAACAATTGCTTGAAAAAATCGATTGTAGTGCGGCTTGTGTGTGGTGGCGCGCCGTCTTGTTGAAACCAGTAGTGCCTGATACGCTTTCGACGAACGATTGGCATGAAAAAATTGTTTATCATATCGCGATAACGCTCCTGATTGACAGTAACTCTGTGGCCATTATCATCTTCGAAAAAGAACGGCCCAATGAGCATTTTAGCACAAACGCCGCACCAAACAGTGACTTTTGCATCGTGAAGAGGTACCTCTTGAATCTCTTGTGGATTTTCAGTGGCATAAATACGGCAATTTTGTTTGTTTACCGTTCCGTTCAACTGAAAATGAGCTTCATCGCTCATGATAATTTTATGCCAAAATTGCTCGTCTTCTTCAGCCATTTCGATGACTCTTTGGGCCCATTCCAATCGACGTGGCTTATCGGTAGGCAACATTTGCTTGGAATGACGCTTCAAACGCGATATGTCATTAGTCGATTTGGCATCATTGCGGAAAGTTACAGTGTTGCCAGATGGGCGCTTCGAATATTGGCAACCCTGTATTTAAGCTGTCACTCGTACCGTTCCGACAATTTTTGGAGAAATTTTCTGAATACTACATCCGTAAAAGAGTTAAAAAATAACTTTTTTTTTTAAATCCAAAGTTCAAGAAAGCCAAAGAATAATGAAAATTAAAAGTTTTCCAGCTTTTTCTACTAGATGATATGATATATCATTTCCGCTTCGTAAAAATTTTTTCTAAAATTGTTTATATGTGTTACCTAAGACATCAAATCAGAAATACACATTTTTTAATATCTACATAAGGACAACAACTTAATCATTTAGAGAAACTGCGATTATTGCAACGGTTTTTAATAGTCTCTGTAAAATGTAACTCCGATGAATCTTCGATGAAGATAAAATAGGCAATATTTTTCAATTTTATAGACTAATCAAATCTGCTTTGAGGTCGAGTTATTGCTTAATTTAGACATTAAACTTTCTTCTAAATAAAGTAAGATTTCCATATTTATAAGTGATATCTGTTCCATCATTCCAACAAGGAAGTCTCAACAAAGCGGGACATATAAGTCGACACCAACTTTGGTTTCGAATCTAGTACTTGCAAAATACTAATATATGATGTTAATACAGCTTTGCTTTTAAATTAAGTACAGGCTTGGATTAAAATGTGAAAAAATAAAAATTTTTAAAAACAAACACCGTGAGACTCGAACCCACGTCATTAATTTTTAAAGTTCACTACTCTAAGCACTGGACTATTGCGCTATACGTAATAACAGCGATAAACAAACATAAAAGCAAAATCGCCTAGTATTGAGTTTTAGAATTGCCAGCCAAATTTTTACGTGTGAAAACCCAAATTTTAGTATCCAAATTTCTCGAAATTAGTCCCAATTGTATTCACCCGTCGATGCCTGAGAAGATCCCCTGGGACCTATGAAATTTTCAACGATGAAGTATTTCAATATGATTCGAGTGAAAAGCCGCAGCATTTCTAACTTCTTTAAATGGGATGTATAGAAGCTAATGAAATAAGGTACCATGGAATTACGTAAAAACTTTGATTATAATGGTCGGGTTGAAGTCACTTATGGCGGTATTGTTCCACAAGGTCCACAAGGACCTTTTATGGGCTTTCTTACAAAATGCTCCGGATTTTTGTTTTAATTTTTATTTATTTATTTGTGTTTAATAGCTATATGAGCTGGCAGAGTGAAGCATATGAGCACGAATTCTTTTTATAGCGCACTTGTCAACGAACTTGTTGGCAATTGTTAATTTTTCCTATGCGCTATGCAAAAACAAAAAAAAATCCACGTATCAACAACTCCGTAGAACCTAGATACCGCAACCCCCAAAAGCACTATATAGTAGATTTTTCAATCCTGGGATCCCTAAATCCCGGGATCCCGAGCCAATTTCTAGTCCCCGGATTCCAACCCCAAGTCCCGGGATTTTATTCACAAGAAAATATAAAAATTTCCAGCAACTTTAAATCAGGGTGCGGATTACGTTTGAAATACGATTGTTCTCAATTATCGTTCTCCTCGTATAAAATTGTTCTCGCAAATTATCACGAACGAATGGGGAACTCTCTGCTGGCGTCATATTTTTTATTTCTGAAAAATTTGTCAGTTTCAAATTTATTTGATAGAATTTTTCACAAAAAAATAATAAGCAACGAACGTTCGTTTTTAATTTTTCATAAAAATTAATCGTTCAAAGAAAAATTCAGGAACGTTCGTTTCCTAAAAAAAGTTATGTTCCGACTATCAGCATCCACATCGTCTAGCGAGGAGTCTTTTCAGTTATGTATGCGTCATCGAGTTTGGTATGTATTGTTTCTTGTATATGTTTTCATTTTTGCATTATCGCGAAAAAATTGTTGCGAATGCGTAGCATCAGCGCTGTTTGTGTTGCTGTTGAATAAACATTTTTTCGTACAAGGGCAAATTATTTTAACATAAAAAACACACAAAAAAATTGATTTGACCTTGTAGATTTGTAGAATTGATTTGACCTTGTTATCACGATAGAATTACTAGGTACTATTAATCGCTACTTTTACTCGTTACTTTGGGCATATAGTGTCAAATAAAAGTACTGCAAACACACAAAGAAGTAAAAGGGGATTTTCGCTTTTACTTTTACCCAGATGTCTACATATGAACATGAAAAGGTGACGAAATAGACGAACTGCACGAGGACGCCTTACCCGGCGTCTCGACAGGCAATAATCCATTGCTTACCATCTGTCAAATTCCATTGCAAGCAATGGCAATATTTCAAGGGTGGGTTTTATCATGTTACGACATCAACATATAATTTTATCATTTATTATATAAATTTATTATTTTATAAATTTATTCTGCACGCTACTTGATTTTTATAGATATACACATTTAAAGTTTTGGAGAAAAATGAAAAATGGCTGTCAAACACGAAAAAATACAGCTCATTGCTTGGCAATACATGGAAAGCAATATTGCTCGCCATGAATTGCCAACCATGGCAATTGAGTGGTCTCGATTAGCAATAATTGCCAATTGACAGATGGAAAGCAATGAATTATTGCCTGTCGAGACTCCCCGTTAGAGTACGTTGCAAGCTACATTATAAAAAGGCTACATTTTAAAAGTTTTCAAAGTAAAGACTGCTCCTTTACATGAGTGGATGAAGTCTCGCAGGGAGGTCTGAAAAAGCCATCAGCTGCATTTATGGGGAAAAAAGATTTGGAGGCGATCTTTAATCAAGCCAATGGTAGGAACATTTAGTGTGCAAAGAGTACAGAAAAAAACTCGCTGAATTGTGTTCAGCAAACGAACTTCCCGAACCTCTGAAAGAGCTCTTCATAAAATGCAGAATGCATTTTCGGATTACAAATTTTAATAAAAGATTAAAAAATCAAAAATTAAAACAAAAAGTTTTGACAATAAAAAACTTTTGCAATTTCGTTTATTAAGCGATTGATTTGGTTTATATTTCAACAACTATACACTCAGCCCCATTATGAATAATTTTTCTTGCGAAATTGGAAAAGGGAGTTTTCATTTTTATGATAAATTTCAAGACCATTTTGGAAATTTTTAATGCAAATTTTTTGATACACCGATGATGAACTAATTTGCATTTAAAATTTCCAAAATTTCCAAAGCTCCCTTTTCCGATTCCGCGTGAAAAATTATTCATGATAGGGCTGATTGTATTACGCTAAACGATACAAAGGCTTTATAGTAATTGAACTTTTTAAAAGTCAGACATTAGAACTTTGAATTATATTGTTGCTCTAATGCTTATTTATTTTTTGATGTAATGAACTAATTGTTTATCACGCCACTAACATCACGTGCAAGGACAAGATAAATATTTAAATTTGATATTTGTATAAAGTTTTGTAAAATTACAAAAAACAAATTGCATAATGTTTATTCCCAAAAGCATTTTTACTCAAAGCAACTGGCTGCAATGTAAGATTATTTAATAAAAATTATTATAATGTAGTGTTTTGTTTAAAGTGTTTTAAAAGTATCACTATATTCAAGCATCTCAATATTCATGAAGCCACCTGGATGTCCCTTGATCAAAAAACCAAGAATCAAATTGATCAAGTTTTGATCGACGGAAGGCACTCTTCCAGTGTATTGGATGTACGCACGATCCGTGGTGCAAACATTGAGTCGGATCACTATTTTGTTGCAGCCAAGATCCGTACACGTCTGTGCGCAGCTAAAAATATACGCAACCCTACACAGAGAAAGCTAGACGTCAACAAGCTACAATCGAAACAGACAGCCGATGCTTTCGCCACACGACTCTCACTCCTGCTTCAAAGCACTCCTCCAATCGATGATATATGCGCGCAGTGGACACACATTTCCAACTCCATGCGTGCGGCTGCTGAAGAGGTGATTGGCTACCAACGCCCTCGCTGAAACCAGTGGTACGACTAGGAGTGTCGCGACGCCACTGCAGAGAAAGACGCCACCTACAAAGCCACCCTGCAGTCGGTTGTAACGCGCGCTGCTAAGGAGCGATACAAAGAAAAGAGGAGGAAAGAGAGACATATTTTCAGGCGGAAAAAAGAGAGGCAGAAAAGCGCGAGCAGGAGAAGATTGAGAGTATGGTGACAGGAATGAGGCCGGAAATTTTTTCGAAAAAATAAGACGCCTTGCCGATGGTTTTAAAACCGGGGCCTCTTCCTGCAGGGATGAAAACGGGAATCTAGTGACAGATGTCCAGAGTACACTGATGTTATGGAGGGAACACTTCTCTAAGCTTCTAAATGGCGACGCTGACAACAATCCCGCCAATAGAGATGATATTCCGGAAACCCCAATTTTGGATGACAGCGTTGAGGTTCCGCTGCCCGACTATGATGAAGTTCTGACAGCTATAGCTCGGCTTAAAAATAACAAAGCCGCGGGAGCTGATGGCTTACCTGCTGAGCTGTTTAAGAACGGAGGCGAAGCTCTACTTAAATGCATTCACGAGCTTCTATGCAGAATATGGTCGGAAGAATGCATTCCGAACGATTGGAATCTCAGTGTGCTCTGCCCAATCCACAAGAAAGGCGATCCCACTATCTGTGCCAATTACCGTGAGATAAGCCTTCTTAATATCGCACATAAGGTCCTGTCGAGCGTTTTATGTGCCCATGTAAACGAACTGATCGGACCTTATCAGTGTGGCTTCAGACCTGGAAAATCCACCATCGACCAGATTTTCACGCTACGACAAATCTTGGAGAAGACTCAAGAAAAACAAGTCGACACCCACCATCTTTTTGTCGACTACAAAGCCGCCTTCGACAGCCCAATAAGGAAGCACCTGTACTCCACCATGTCTGAATTTGGTATTCCTGCAAAACTAATACGACTTTGCAGGATGACACTGAGCAACACCAGCAGCGCAGTTAAAATCGGGAAGAACCTCTCCCCACCATTTATTACCAAACGAGGTTTCAGATTAGGACAAATTCAACCTAATTCATCAACCTAATGATGAAAAAGATCATCCGAGCTGCTGATCTGAGACGTAGTGGCACAATATTCTACAAGAGTGTTATGCTGCTTGCGTATGCTGATGACATCGATATCATTGGCCATAATACGCGCGAAGTCAGTGCAGCATTTTCTAGATTAGAAAGAGAGTCACGTCGAATGGGTCTGGCAGTGAATGCAGATAAGACGAAATACTTAGTGTCAACAAACAAACAGTCCCAGCGTCTTGGAACCCACGTTACCGTTGACAATACCTCCTTCGAGGTTGTGAAGAACTTCGTTTATCTGGGATCCAGCATTAATTCAACCAACGACATCAGCATTAAGATCAAACGAAGAATAACTCTTGCCAACAGGTGTTACTTTGGGCTCAGTAGGCAATTGAGAAGCAGAGCTCTCTCCCGATGAACGAAAATCACGCTTTATAAATCGCTCATCATGCCCGTCCTACTTTATGCATCACAAACCTGGACGCTGAGCAGTTCAGATGAAAAGACTTTAGGAGCATTCGAGAGAAAGATTTGCGGACCAATCTGCGTCAATGGCGAGTACGGTGGAATGATGAACTGTATGAGCTGTACGCTGACATCGACATAGTCAAGCGCATTAAAATCGAGCGGCTTCGCTGGCTTGGTCATGTTCAGCGCATGAAAGACGATGCTCCAGTGAAGAAAACATTCGATTCGCTACCCAGCGGCGGTCAACGCAGAAGAGGACTACCGCATCTTCTTTGGAAAGACCAAGTAGAGGACAACCTGACGAAGCTTGGAATTTCCAACTGGCGCCAGCAAGCGAAAGACAGAAATGGCTGGCGCAAATTCTTAGAAAAGACCGACATACGGTTGTAGCGCCAACTAAGTAAGTAAGTTTTGTTTAAATTTTGTATGATTTCCTACAGCAAAATTATGATTTCCGTTTATATTTTCAAACAAAAATACACAAAAAATTAGTTGATTTTAAAAATACAACACTTTATTAAAAGTTCGTTCACAATAACTTTTAAATATTGGATATTTAATAAAAACTAATAACAAATGCACCACATTGTGAATACCCCTATCGTTTGCAGATTTCTGATTTGAAATAATACAAGAAGCAACACTGTTTCCACCTTCTCGCTACATTTTGACCTTATATCCCCAAAATGATAGTTTATCCCCAGCTGATTTTCAGGGAATAATAATACCTGGTAGTTATATCATGGATGTTATCACCATTAGCACAAGGGCGAATAATTTTGTCATTATATCTGTGTCGATAAGCAATAATAGCTTAATTCGACTTACGACAGATCTAAGTTATTCATGTAGCAGTGTTCTACGCATATAGCACTATAAACACACAAAATCTAGAGCTTTTAACATGACCAAAAACAAAGTTATGACACAATAACAAAAGACTCTTCCATTTACAATTATGGCGATTGAATATATGAAAACTGCTTACTAAGCGGTCATAATACTAAATACAATTTTTGGGACTTTGTCCTCTTTTTGAACGGAAAAATTTGTAATTTTGGAATATGTTTATTATTTGTAGTTTTGGATTACCAGAAAAGCATGATAAATAGCATTTATAGTATTTTTCAACGATTGTGGGATGTAGTAATTCTCATGTTATTTTGTGAGAAAAATCTCTCGCGTGGGCAAAAAAATACCTCAAAACACCACAAAATACCTCAAAACACCACAAAATACCTCAAATTACTACAAAATACCACAGCACCTCAAAATAACTCAAAACCCCTCAAATTACTTCAATTACGTGGTAAAAATACGAATTAAGGGAACGCTTCGTTCATTGAATTGTTCAAATGACTGAATGCACTTGTTTGTGATGGTTTGTATGTTTCTATTTTCTTTTTGCTTTTTTGAGGTATTGTGGGATTTTGTGTTAGTTTTGAGGTATTTTGTGGTAATTTCAGGTATTTTGGGAGTGTGGTAATCTTGACAATTAAATGCGAGAAAAAAGTAATTTTGGTGTTAATTCCATCTTGTGACACTGCCCCTATCATGAATAATTTGTTGCCCTTAATCTCCCCAGTATAACTGATAAATTGGAAGATTCGCGATCGGTATTTTCATCAGGTATTTCATAAAGGTATCTTATTGACTGAATTCCTCCGGACGCATTTGTATTCAGACCTATCATGAATAATTTTTCACCCGAAATTAAAAAAGTGAGTCTCAAAGGTAAATCTCAAGAACATTTTAGAAATTTTTAATGCAAATTTGTTCATCAAACGTCACTATTCATGAGTGTTAAAAAAATGTTATGTCTTTATATGCTATATTAAAAATGAAAACACCCTTTTTTGATTCCGGGCGAAAAATTATTCATGATAGGGCTGAATAAGAAAGTCTCCAAAAGAAGAAACCTTTATATGATGAAAGTGCCGATCGCGAAACTGCCAATTTATCAGTTATACTGGGGAGAATACGATAACTGGTGCGCTGCGATTTGACAATGGATTCATGAAGTACTTTTAATAAAAATAAGAATAAATAAATTGTTTTCTAGTTATCAATTTCTTAATTTGATTATCATTTAATCTTTCAATTAATCAATATCGATTTCAATCAATATATCAATCTTTTAAATCTATGAGATAATGGTAACGATATAGATATTTTATTGAACAGATCTTGTACCAAGCAACAAAATGTTAAACATAGATAACTAGTTGAGGTATCGATATTTTGTTCGAACAAACATTTTTTTGTTATGAAAAGAACAACACTTTCTAATTGAGGCGCCCCAGTTATCGTGATAGTGCCTTTATACTTTTGCAGACCAGTGTTATTGAAAACATACGTATTAAAACGTTCTTCAATTCCTGATTTTCAGTGATGGGTAGAGTATAAACAAAAAAATCTCTGGTCATCTATGACAAAATAAGTAACATTTCCAAATGTCTCTTATGCGAAAAACCTCTCATGGGATGTGTACTAGGGAATATCAAAAGGCATTACGAGAGTGTGCACAGACAAAATTGTGACGATGCTTCATGATAAAGATCATCAAGAAGTAATCATACAATCTAATCATATACCAACAATCATAACAAACCACACAGTAAAAAATATGAGCATAAATTTTATACTATTTTGAATACATATACATCCAAACCAAAAATGTTTTAAAAGTTATACCATCAAATCTTAGAAATTTTACCATCAAATTAGAAATTTGGAAAAAGGACCAATCGAAACCACTATATTTTTAAATTTCCCGATTTCGATGAATTTTTTTCTTTCGAACCAGAATATATTTTGATTAACAGATGATATCCATATGAAATTTTTAAATTATATTTATTTTATTATTTTTATAATATTGAGTGGCATAAAATTTATAAATTATTTGGAATATAAAAAGTTTATACCACACAAATGTTATAAAAAAGATAAAATTTACCCTCAAATTTTTTACTGTGCATATTTTTTCATTTTATTGGGCATATCAAGTTTATTTACCTTATTAAAACATTATTTTTCCTCGTATGCATATGTGCAGTCTACATCTGTATTTTGGTTTCATCTTTTCATGTCAGCAAGTGTACAAAAATAAAACAACAAACTTATATTTTGTCTAATAACTCTACGTACAAACAAACGTTCGTGAATTTTTTACAAACGAACAATTCCAAACGAACGTTTGTTGCTTTTTGTTGTTGTGTGAAAAATTCGTTCGAAAAAATACAAAGCTCACAAATTTATCAGTAATAAAAAACGACGCAAGCGGAGCGTTCCTTTTGCGATTGCGAACGTTCGTCTCCTTTTAAATTTTTCGTTTGAAAATTTCTCACACACAGCAAAAAACGAACGATAAGATCGTATTTTAATCAATTGCGAACGAATTTTTCCGCACCCTGCTTTTCTCGGAGAATGTCCCATATAATTTGTTAATTATAAAAATGCTTATAATATTTATCAATATTGTTTAATCCTTCCATAAAATGTACGTTCTCCTATTTTTATTAATTATGTAGAGTAAGTTCGGTAAATATGGCCTACCCTTAACTTTTTTTGAAATAAAACAGCCAGTTTAATTTGAAAACATAAAATTTTTTGTTTAATTGTTTTAAATTCATTTTATATTAAGTCTCCATAAAAGAATTACGTTACAAAAAACACAACAAAAAGATATTATGGAAAAATTAAAGGAACTTCAAAATATCACTATTCAAAAATGTCCGACTAATATAGCCCACCGTCCATATTCAACACAACTTATACACAAAATTCACAAATAAAATATTCTTTTTCGTTGCCACTGCACAGTTTATGTGCCCACATTGCGCATAAAACGCACTGCAACCATGTTTCTCCACCTTTATCTTCGGAAAAAAGACTTGAGCAATATGTGCATTTGGCATCTTCCATATTAGTCCTATCAGGACTTGCATCTGATGAATCATCTGCTGTAAAATTGTCTTCAAAGTCTGATGAAGACTCTGCTGTACGTTGATTTTTCTTCTGAAAAGTAAATTTTAAGGAAACCTTTTTCCTAACTACAAATATAATTCATATCTACCTTCTTTTTCACAATGTTTTTTCCCCGATTCGTTTTCCGCGTGTGTTTTGATTCTTAAATTGTTTGTCATTGTTTTTTTTTTTAATAGATTCCTCTAGATTCTTTTTATGCGGTGATGATGATATCACTTGTGCCTTTCCTGGTATTCGCCTTCGATTTGAATTTTTCTTAACTCGGACCGGAATAGGAGAAATTTCTTGAGGCATTATGTAAAAAGTTGACCGAATGCCAGTGGAAGTGGAAGGTGTTTCATCGGGAATTTGTTCTAATTGCACCATTTCAGGTAAAGCGGTTGGTAGTTGTAAAGGATCTACATTTTGCACATTCTCAACTGTTGCATCAACTTCGTCTGCTGCGAGAAAATCGTGATCGCTAAAGATTTGCCTATTAAAAGGACATATTCCAGTTGACGAAAATCCTTTGACAGCAATTTCACCAGTTTGAGCTTTCATATAAGCTTGACCGAGCAATTGAATTATATTACATCTTATTTCCTCAGTCAAATATTTTTTCAAGGGTCCCATGAAAGATTTATCCAGAGGTTGAATCTTATGGCTAGAGTGTGGAGGAATCGAAAGGATGCGAACATGGTTACCTCTAGCCAAGTCAATGATTTCAATGTTTCTCGTATGGCTTTCATGCCCGTCCAATATGAGCAATACAGGAGACGATGCAGAAGGTTTAACTGTTGCAAGAAAGTGCTCGAACCATTTAGTAAATAAATGCGTTTGAATCCATCCGGAAGGATGATTTGCGTGAATTGATCCTGGCGGTGCACCTTTCATTAGAAGAGGATTTTCCCTCTTCCTAGGGAAAATAAACATAGGTGGTACAAATGACCCGCCTGCGCTCATACACAAAACAGCAGTAATCAAAGATCCCCTTTCTGCTGAAGTAAGTGCTCCTATCTGCTTCCGACCTTTCAGAGACAATACCTGTGGCATTTTTGCGGGCACAACAGAAATTCCTGTTTCGTCTACATTGTAAATGTTATTTGGAGAAAAGTTGTACGTAGCCATTTCTTTTTCTAACAAGTCAAAGAAAACGGTGACGTTTTCTTTTGAAAATCCTCTTGCACGAGCTATAGATGTTCCGGTCGGCTGAAGGAAGGACAGAGATGGATGACGTCTTAGAAATAAACGCAACCAATCTCTTCCTGCAGTTCCCTTTGCTACTGAAAACGGGTTTGGAATATTGTTCTTCAAAGCTAATTGAAATGCTAATGATCTTATATCATTTCTTGTTAGACCAAACAATTTCGCTTCCATAAGCAATACATAGTCAACAAGCGATTCTTCGAGCTGTGGTGGGAAAATCGGTTTTCTGCCTAATTTGGCTGCTACTACTTCTTCTAACGGCCTTCCCTTCTCTGCCACCAAACGTCGTAATGTGGTTTTAGGTACATTGTACTGTTTGGATGACCTTAAGAACCCCATTCGCTTTTCTTTGATGGCCGTAATTGCATGCGCCATATCTTCTTTGCGCCATGTCTGTCGTTGCCTTTGGACTTGCTTAGAGTTCGGAGCCATTTATATCCTTGTAGCTAAAAAAGAAAATAGAAATTAAATATTAACTAGAAACATGTGTCAAATATGGTCCACTAGTCCATATTATCAGCATTTATGATGGGCCATATTATCAACACTGTTTTTTTCTACTATGCTTTTAATTATTAACTATTAAAACTTTATTAACTATTTTCCAGATTCGATTTTACATAAACAAACAAAACATTTAGCACTATATAATTTGCACAAACCCAAGAATATTAACTCAAAAATTTAATTAAAAAACGCGTAATTAAACTTACCTAAAAATTCCAACGACAACGCCAAAAAATTATCAAGTGCTGTCCTGTACACATCTGTTTCGACTGACTCACCACATTACAATGAGCGATGACCAATTCGTTCATGTCTGAATTGAGTAGACAGTGGCGTGTCTAGCCTTTCTCAGCTAGGAAATATTGCTATGGGCCATATTACACACATGGGCCATATATGCCGAACTTACTCTACTTTAGTTTTTATAATGTGTAAATATGTTTGTTTAGTTTTAAGGCTACTTTTTTTTTTGTATTTTTAATATAGAGATGTTACTTCTCGCAGAAAAAATTTAGGTGCCGGGAGCAAGCACATTTTCTATTCTTACTTCTATTCTATGATTGCCATCCTCACCTTATTACTTAAGCTTGTTGGGTTTTACTTTGAAGTGTATATTAGAATAATACAAAAACAGTTCTAAAAATTTTTTGTAATAATTTTTACTAATTTGAAACAAATGTTATCTTCTCTTTGTAACTTGAATGAAAATACTCATTAAAATTATTTATTTTCTTACTTAGCCGATAAAATTTTTAAAAATATTGTCATAATATGTATGTACTTAATTTTGTTGGTTGAAAAAAATCGGTAAAAAATGGAAAAATATCGAAGTACATTTTGATACATCGAATCAATAAATACATCGATGTATTTTTGCCTCAAACTAAAAAATAAAGAAATGTAATGTGTTTTTTTTTCTGCGTTATGTGTATGTATTTAGGGATGGCAATTTGTGGAGTTTTTTCGATCCCGGGATATTCAGGATCTGAAAATACAATCCCGAGATCCCGGGATCGTCCCGAAATTCAAGAAGTTTTTATTTCGTTATATTTTTTTTTGCCAAAAAGTGCAACACATTCACTTCTATTCTTATATAGTACATACTCTGTATTAAATTGATATAACAAAGAAGCACAATTTGTACCAATTCAACAAAAAAAAAACCAAACATCAAATTTGACCAATCATATATCTTCAGTAATTTATAACATAGTTTTTGTAATACATTCACAAATAAATATTTTCGGTTTAAGCTTAGTATGCTGTAGAAGCGAAAAAATCTTCCGTAAGAAATGCATCGCGTTTTTGACAGCGAAAAGGTAGCGAATTTTTTTTTTGTTGGTTAGTACGCTGTTGAACCGAAAAAATTGTTCAATGCAGCCAAGTTTACAACCATGATTGTAGAGTTAAAATGTCAAAATTTTGCTGCCGTACATTGAATTGGCGTGGAAGTTTGACATTCAACAACAACGTTCAACTAACACATTCAACAAAAACTTTATGGTAAGTATGTGTTAGTGTTGAGTCTACACCAAAATTTTGCGTGTAGAATTAAATGCCTAAAATTTTTTGTTCCTACAGCATACTAAGCTTTAGCAGTAACTGCTTGAATACAATTATTTTAAATCAGTATTTAAACAGCAATTGTTTTAAAATTAAATTTTTTTAGATTGATTATTGTTCAATTATCCTTCAATAAATCAATTCCGCTTATAATACAGATTCTACAGCGCTTAAAACCTGGTGCGCCAGAGTAAATTTAACTAAGAAGAGTAACTTTAAGCACGATTTTTCTTGAAACATACTTTTTCAAAACTGGCTAAACTATTGAAAACAAACTAGTCAACCAATAAAAATTTATTTTACTCTGTTCCTATTATAATTCTACACATCTTTCACCAAAATGAGCGTCTTTGGAAAATTTTTCTTGGTTTTATATGCAACAATATGGTCAAATATAATATCAATTTTTCCACTTTTTTCCACGCTTCGTAATTTTCTTAATTTTCCATTTTGGTAAAAAATGTGCATTCAAGAGTCTTTCTTTGAAAAACATTTAATTTTCAGGCGATCAGCGTGATGATGTAAAATTAACATGCAAATTAAATTTTTTGTGTATGTAATAACATTTTTTAGAAAACATCTTCTAAAATATGCCTTAATTTTAACCGCTTTGACCTAAAACCTCCCTTTAATTATATGCTATAGCACATTCTAATTAAAATAAAAAGTCAATACATTTGAGTAAAAAGTAAATGAAATACTCTTTCTATTTATAGCTTAGTAAAAATATTCCTTCTTTTGATCAAAATACGATCTTTATGAAATTAGAGCATTAATGGTTTCATCCCCTAACTTAGACCTTAATTTATTGCATATAAGACCTGCAGAGAAGAAGCACCGCTCCGACTCAACGCTTGTTAGTTCGATCGTTGATCGTTGAAAGGGGAATATATGTGATGATAGTTTGAAAAATTTTAGATTTAATTAGATTTTAGAAAAATTAGATATTAAAAAAATTGTTTTCAACAATCCCGGGATTCAAATCGAATAATCCCGGGATATTCGGGTCTTAAAAAAGATCGGGATCCCGAGATTGCCATCCCTAGTATGTATGTATATTATATATGCATATGTTTGTTAGTAAAAAAAAATCAAATATAACCCTTTGATAACTCTTTTGCCAGTCGAAATCTTCTGGTGCTTCATACCAATCATTTCCTAACTGGAGTGAAAAAATAAGAGTAAAAAATAAGCTGATTAAAATGTGATTTTTAAATAGTAGGTACCAATATTAGTTACAGTGGAGATGCGGCATACGGTAGATGATATAAATATCAAATTTATATCAAATATCAAATTAAATACCAATAATCATCACCAGAGACCATATACAACATTTTGTTAATACAAGAAAATTACTTTTAATATAATATTGGAAGTGAAAAAGAGACACATCAGCCTGCAACATTTGCTAATATTTGGATAACTGATTCGACTTAAATAAACCCCACAATATTATCAGAAATGGATACAATCGAGCCAAGCAAAAGCGTTGAGAATTGAAGCTAATGAAGGCAGCTATATAAATAAACAAGCAAAATAAGCGGTAAAAGATATAAGGATATGAAAGTCGTCCTTGCAGTCAAGCGTTCAATATGCTTTATTAGTTTTACTGTCACTGTGACTGCGAGTGTGTGTGTGTGTTTGTGTTGGTGTTGATGTATGTGTTTTAGGGGATGCGAAAAAGGGTCATGTTGCGTTGAGTAGCGGCTCAAGGCGTGGGCTGGGAGCATTTGTTGCGGATTGTGTAGTAATATTAATTTATTGCTCTACATGCAACATACGCCGGATGAGGTTGTTGGCTGTTTGGCGACTGCTCTTTCCGAATGAAAAAGGACAATTTAATTTAATATCCTGAATTTGGCACTGATGAAAGCTACACAAACATTCACATTCTGTCTTTCAGAAAAACAATAGTTTACACTTGTGACCACATACTTGGTCATACTGACTCCAATGATGGCGACCAAAGCGGCCACAGAACGAGTGTGGCGGCAGAAGAACGTACGATAATTTATGGCCACTAATTAGGAAATGATGAATTTCATTTGGATGCCCGAATTGAAGCATGTGCTGAGAATTGTTTTGTCTTGGCACGAGTGCGGGCGAATGTGAACCTTCCATTGCGACGCAAGCGTTAAGTCCTTGAAACCTTAAATCTCTGGATAAGTGAAAGCAAATTTAAAAAAGCGCTGTCATTTCTTGAAGTTGTTGTTATGATTTGTGTGTTTTAAATTACAATATTATTAGAAATATTTTAAGGCACGCTTAATATCTCCAGAAAAGGACATCTCTCGCAGAAAGTGAAAGTGAAATTCCAGCAGCAGAAATGACAATGATCACCAGACTATAAAAATGGCACAAGGGCGAGAAAAGTACAGACAGATAGACAGACAGACAAACAGGAAAAATGCGCTCAATTGACATCAATACAAACACCAATGAATGTCAGCCAAACACCCCACGGTCGCTGCCAGTCAGGCAGGACTAAAAGAGGCAGGAAACGAAGAAGAAAATACAGGCGCAATAATCCCGGATATGTCAGCAATAAAGAGATAATCATGATTTACATCACTTTGGAATTTTTTCATCATCAATTCTCGAGCAACGCTTGTTAATGATGAGCTACCATTCAGTAGTCAACATTCATGAGGCAACATTAATGGAGCAGAGGTGGAGTGGGTAAAACTGACAAAAATAATGTTGAACTTTATTAAATCGCAGATGAATTATGAACAATATGTACATAGCACTAAGGCATGTATCCAAGAAGAAGGAGTATTGATGGCACTTTGTGATGAGCAAAATAAGGCTTGTCAACTGGCTGTCAACCAGAACGATTAGCATATTAATTATTTTTCTTCGAAATGAAAAGTTTCAAGATTTAAGTGCAAATTGTTGATTCGACCCTTACTTCATAGCCAGGCCTTTTTTTTTGAGGTGACATGGAAAAATCTTCCGTTCTTTTAGGTAAAACAGGTGATTTTTGAGGGTGAACTTTTGGGTGTTAACTCCTGAGGGTACTTGTATTATTGTGTACAAATTTGAAGTCATTAATCTTTATTCCTTTTTTTAGATTTTTTTTTTTTTTGTTTTTTGGAAATAAACTGTGAAAGCTTTGTTTTTATTGGAAAACAAAACACCACAAAAGTTAAAATAAGAAAACAATAAAAATAAAAGAAAAAAACATACCTGACTCACAAAAACAGACAAATTTCTATTTTATGGTAATTGAAGTTTTTATTGTTTTAACACACACCCTACAGTCAATGAGTGCGACCATGTGGTTGTTTAGATGTTTGTTTTTATGTTGATATCCATTATTTCACTCAAAGTGTTTTCCTAAGCGAGCGTTTATAGTTAATTTGTGCTAGGTGAAGATTCTTTCTGATTGAGATTCTATATAATTCGCTAGAATTAAACGCCTATAAGCGCCACAAAAACTTATACAGGGTCTTTTAAGTTTAAGTTTTTTTTTCAAATTTAAAAGAAACACACAAATGGAAATTCATCATCTGTTTATTGATATATGTTTGCAGTAGTGGGTCTGCAATTAAGTAATGATAAAAGATATCTTCCAAATGACCCCCCACAGATTTGGGGGTACACGGGCGCGTACCTAGAAAACAATTTCGGAGGAGGTTTTTAATTTTTTTTATTTACGCTTATTTAAATTTTGTTTTTGCGGCTTTAATAGTCTAGTGGTAGTGCGCTTGAGTGTCGCTCAGGGGTCCCGGGTTCGAATCCTGGTCGGCCATGGCCAGACGCTATAACCTTTCTTTTATATTTTTAATCAAAGGAACTGTAAAACATCAATTTACGGCGAAAAGTTGTAGTTGGTGGTGGTAGGAAAAGTTTGTGGAGAGGAACGCTTAGTAACTTGACATGACTGAGGTCAAGGCAGAACACTAGCTTCATACTTAATCACATGTGTGTACAGCTTCTGCCACATTAAGAATATCCTACACAAAAGTTTCACTTGATTACTACCTTCTTTCATTCTGTGGTATCACAACGGACCAATAATATGGTCTAAGTGGACTGGTCTTAAGACCTGTCACCACCTTAACCTAACCTAGCCTAACTTATTTAAATTTTTTATATACATAATCTCTTTCTATTCTTCTTTTATTTCAGGCTTGTGGACTTACAATTTCTTCCGTGGTCACTTCCACATTCATTTGAACATTTAGCAGAGCTAACATATTTAGCCCTTCTTTTGTAGGCTAAAAAACGTTGTTAATTATCACAATATCGCAATCTGTTTAAGCTAACCACATTTCCAGCTGCGTTTTCGATTAAAAATTGGCCCATAAACACCAGCAGACCAAAATGCGCACCAAACAGTCACACGAGAGGAATGTAAAGGCTGTAATCATATTGCTGTGAAATTTGCAATGCCCGAAAACGATAATTTCGTATTCGAATGGAAATGTACTTCGTCTGAGAAGATCACTTTTCTACAAAATCATCCGGTTGATTTTGTTGAATAACTTTCTTATTCCGGCTTCTGTTGGACGATTGCAACGATCGGAAATATTTAAAATTTTGCAAAATGTAGTTTTCACGGATCCACCCTTTTTGTAGTGGTTTGTAATTATTTTTATACATTTTTCGAGTGAAATTTAACTCACTTTAATACGTTGTAAGCTGTTTTCTTTACATTTGTCAAAAGAAATGCTTCGAACTGTGGCATATGTTAGAACAAAACATTATTAAAAAAAAACTCAAACTTGAAAAACCCTGAATTACTCTTAACCTTTAATTTTTAGGTAAGTTATCCAAAATAATATTTTTCAAATTTTAAATAGGTAAAATTTTTTTAAAAATCGAACATTGACAAATACCCTTTCATATTGACTATAGAATATGTAAAATCAAACCAATTTCGATTTCCTAGTAAACAATTTACTTCCCTCACTCGAAAAAAGATATAAAAATAAGTAGGGGAGGATGCCCACCAGCTGAATAGTCCTACCTACTGAACACTGCCAGTTCTGAAGTCTGTATAGATAATAGCGCCAATGTGTGAAGCGTTAAAGTAGCATTTCATTAAAAGTTCACTTTTACAAATCTTTAGGGGGTATTCACGATTTGGTGTATTTACCCTTGTATTGTGTATTTTTGATAATTTGATATTTGTAGTAAATTTTGCAAAAATTATTTTTTTATACGCTGTGAGCTTATTTAATAAAAATCAATATAATTTAGTGTTTCGTTACAGTTTTTGTATGATTAACTTTAGTTTATCATATAATTTTCATTTATTATTTAAATTAATATTTTTGATTATATAAATACAATTAAGCTGATTTCATAAATACAATACTTTAAAGAAGGTTCGCTCACAATAAGTTGTAAGTATTGTTCATTTTGTAAAACTTTATCACAAATACACCACATCGTGAATACCCCTGTTGAGTTGTTTGCGGGTGTTGCTTTACCCAAACGGCCGCCGCGAAACAAAATAATCTAAAAAAACGAAGCTGATTAAAGAAAATGCATATCAATTTTGTGAATTTTCAAGTGTTTTTTTTTTTATCGAAAAAAGGTGAGTACGAGTGGAATTCATTGTTTAATATTCATTATACACAATTCAATGAACCATCGAACAGTATTAGGCAATGGAAAAAATATTTCGCGTCATGTCATGATGGCGTCACTGCCCACGCTTAATTTTAGGAAAAAAAAAGGATGTCTTCCTCCCTCGCAAGGACAAAGTTGTTTAAAAAAAAAACAGTAAAAATCACGATCTCAAAATGCTTTGATTTTGTAAGAAAAACTAAATAGGTCTTAAATTAAAAGTAAACATAGTTTTTAACTAACAACATCCTGCCAAGCACGATGTCTCTCTCGACTTTTATTCATAAGGTTCTGTGTGAAGGATATTCGAATCTAAAGGTACACCCGAGGTAGCACAGAACTTTTGATTGCTATCTGATTGTCTAAATTTTGGCGATTTGGTTATAGTATTGACGTTTTCCTTAGATTTGGTGAATTAATAATTTCCTATTTCTTGCATATGCATTTTCTTTTTTTTTGAGAAATGTATACTTGAATACAATTTTTAAACTTTTTTAGAAAAAAATTAATATAAAGTTTTAAATCTTGGGCGCCAGAAGTGGTACCGATGATATATATTTTTATAATTTAAGTGTTAAAATGAATAAATAAGTTAACCGTTTTGAATTGAATACAAAAACTTTTTTTTATAAGAGCTATTAGTAAAAGAAAAATGTTCACCATATAACCGGGGTTTACCTTAGTGGCCAGCTTACAATCTGTTAAAAGCCATCAATATTTTTTTGGATGTTATAGATTTGGTATTCTCTTTTCGTAGTTCTTAAAATCTTGGACAAAATTATTGTAGATCCTGCATATTATATATGATGACATCGAAACTGTATTATAATTTAATCGACGAGAAATATTAAAATTACGTTTTATTTACTCATGGAACCAAATCGTAATGCATGCTTGTATTAAAATATTTGCGGCAAAAATAAAAAAACTAAGCCCGTGGAGTACGAACCCACTACGCTTAGGTTATAAGTTTATGGCTCTACCAACTGGTCTTTGAAGCCACATGTATAGATTCTAATAATTTGAACCTTTTAAATTCTAATAGAACAAGTAATGAGAAATGCATAATTCCAATTTGATTCGATAAAAAATTCGTCCAATATTTTTGATCGTGTACTCATTACTTTATTTATTGTTTTTATGTCATCGTTTTTTATAATTTTGGTTTTATAATTTTATAATTTAAAAATTCTGGTTGTGGATGTTTTCTTACACAGTAAAAAAATATGAGGATAAAGTTTATACTATTTGGTATACATATAAATCCAAACCAAAAAATTTTAAAATTTATACTATCAAATCTTATAAAGTTTTCCAGACCATTTTTCTCGTCAGACCAATCAAAATCACTTTATTTTTAAATTTAACAATTTCGGCGAATTTTTTACTTTCGAAACAGAATATATTTTGATTTACACATGATATCCATATAAAATTTTTAGATTATATTTGTTTTATTATTTTTATAATATTGAGTGATATAAAGTTTATAAATTATTTGGAATAAAAAAAGTTTATACCACGCACATGTTATAAAAAGGATAAAATTTACCCTCAAATTTTTTACTGTAGTGTAGTTTTTGTACATGTTAATATATTAGTAAGAATATATTCAACTACAGCTTATAAGAGCTCTAAGATGCAATTTTTGGTAATTTGTACAAATATAATACAAATATTTATGATATTTTGTAAATATTAAGCTTTTTTTAAGATTTCAAGAAACCAATTTTGGCGGTTTTTGGCGGTTTAGTTGTCAACAAATGGCTGCCAAGAGTACGAAAAAACTGGCAACTCTGCATGTAACTTATATCGCGATTGAAAACTTAGAAGCAAGATTTCTCGAAACTTGGAAATCAGACTTAAGCTGTTATCGCCTACCAACACAGATATGTTGAGAAAAATTGTAATTGGTTTGACACGGGCCTATAGCCAAGAGGGTCTTCGGGGTTCAAACACCTTACCATGTAGTCCGAAGATATAAAAAAACATTAATGCGAATAATACTATGAATACATTTTTAAAGAATGAGGAAAAGCTTTATTTAATTTTTTTCATTCCAAAAAATTTACAATTTAATTACACGGAGCTAAAAAACAACGTAAAATCAAAGGTAACCACTTCAAGTATTTTTCGGAATGATTTGGCACCAAACACAAAAATATTCAATTCAAAGTGGAAACACATATATTCAGTTTTATGTTGTTTCCACTTTAAACTAAAGTGTTATACACCTTAAAATGATAAGTATTTGACTTTAACTTAACGTAGATTCAGATTTAATTCAAAGAGAAAGCATATTCAATTGGAATACTAACTTATTTATTTTAAATGCGTTATAACCTTGAAGTAAGGTATTTTCAACTTTGATTTCACGTCCTTGCATTAATGAATCATAGTGATTTTCACTTTAAATGAAATACTTAACATTTTTGATATTGAATGTTTACAGGGTCCGTAAAACAAAATCAAATAAATAAAATAAAATTAGTTTTTATAGAAATGTTCTTTTATTACAATATTAGAATAAATGTGGTAAATTGTTCTAAAAATTATATGATAATTCAATATATTACATTTATATAAGAGAATTATGATTTTAAAAATGTGGTTATAAAAATTTATTGCTCACATTAGTTTTACCATTATTAATTTGATAAAAGGCTTTCCAACTCAAAATCTTTAAGCAGACTAGCGAATTTCTCATCGCCTTTTTCCAAATTTGTAACTTCATGCACACTGTTGACAAGTATTGTGTCCAAGTTAAGAACTTGGCCAAATTCATTAATATATTGCATATTTTCCATTTTTATTAATCTTCACTTATTTGCACGCATAAACTTGAGCGACCTTCTGTGACCACCTTCGTCAATTTTGTTGAGTAAATTGATATTATTTCAATTAAGTCAAACAGCGTGCATAAAATAATTGTTGCTTTTAGAAAGATAGATAGAGCGAAATACATCATTTTTTGCTTAACCCACTGTGTACCAGACTACATAAATGTGTTAATATCTTAATGAAATTTTCAGGGCTAGTTAGAAATAGGCTAAAAATAGTTTTTTGATGTTTTTTTTTACCTGTGATTACCTGTGAAAACTGCTGGTCGAAATCTCGACCGCTGGGATAATTAGAGCAATCAATTTTCTGTGTGATATGAAATATAACAATATAAATGGGAAATTAATTTCATTATGAAAACGGGTTAATTAAGATAAGTAAATATGAGAGCTAAAGATACAGATGAATAAAAAGATCGAGGAATTTAGATATTATTTTTATTTATTGATGTAGGTTTTTTTTTTATTCAAAAATGCTAGGTCAAACAAAGTTATTTTAAATTTGTGTGGTAGACTTTGAAGCCATTACCCACATGTAAATTTATGTTACACTTAGCGCAAGTATAGGCAGTATGCTTCTTGCATATTTTACATCGGCGATAGCAGTTCTTTACATGCACAGACATGTGCACACCTTTTGTTTTGGGCAATGATGTTGGGCGGTCTATGAAGTCGTCGTCACTTCCATTTTCTTCATCAGAAGTTAATTCGGTGTTTGTTACCGGTTCGACGGATAACAACAGAGTTTTGGCTCTTCAACAGAGTTTTGGCAATCAAGTTGGCTCATGGGCTTCTGTTTGGTTTTTTCAGCAACCATGCAATGCAATTTCCACGCATTGACACTGGCGCTGTCCAAGCAGGTAACCCAAAGTGGCCACCACCACTTTTTGCCTCTGATTCCAATTCGATAATTAGCGACTTCAACTTATTGTAATTAGTAAATATACTTATTGTAATTAGCAATAAGGTAGGCTTGGTGTACAGCAAAAAATTTTTCATAAATTACAAAATTGTAGGTATTTAATTCTACATGCGAAATTTTGGTGTATACTCAACACTAACACATACTTACCACAACGTGTTTGTTCAATGTGTTAGTTGGACATTACCCAGCAAACATTATGACTCTTAAAAGACTATTTAAGACTCATATATATGAGCCTTTATAGTCATAATGCGCTCAAAAAAGACTCTTTTATTAGTACTTTTTCGTATGTTATGGGCTCCAAAATATGATTCATAACAATGACTGTGTTATGTTTCTTTTTGGAGCCATAAAAAAAACGCTTTTAAGACTCATATTTATAACTCTATTAAGACTCATATAAAGGACTCTTTGAACACTCATAAATAAAACTCTTTTAGAACTCATATAAATTATTTTTTTAAGAGTAATACTCAAGACTCTTTTAAGACTCATATTTAAGACTATTTTAAGAGTCGTATTTAATACTCTTTGAGGACTCATAATTAAGACACTTTTAGAACTCATAAAAATTATACTTTTCAGAGTCATACTTAAGACTCTTTTAGGATTCATACGTAATACTTTTTTAAGACTCATATAAAGGACTCTTTGAAGACTCATAATTAAGATTATTTTAGAACTCTTAGAAATCATTATTTTACGAGTCCTATTAAAGACTCTTTTAAGACTCATATTTAATACTTTTTTAAGATGTATGTAATGAAATCCGTAAGGGATCATCAATTAAACTCTTTTAGAACTCATATTATTTACTATTTTAAAAGTCATTAGGTCCATATTAAAGACTCTTTAAAGTCTCAGAAAATAGATATTTTTTTATACAAATTGTAGACTTTGATTTGATGTTATTAAAAGATTAGCCAACATTTTCTGAGGCTTAAAGCAAAGGTATGACCCTTTTATGAAAGCTCATAAAACGGATCATAAAAGAATCATATTTGTGACATTTGAAAACTTATCTTTAGTTCACTTACCACGTATAGCTGATGTTACAGCAAATCCATTTATAATAGTTTTGTTACATTACTCCACTAAAAACACGAACTTACTATGAAAATTTAAAATTAAATAATAGTAAGAAATTAAATTACTTCCACGAACTTCGACGTTTAAACTCCAAATGATTATTTCAATTGAAAGCTTGCTGCGAACCAAAAGCGAAGGAAGCTGATCGCAGCAAGAAAGGAATTCCACGAACTGTGGCACCAGCATAGCAAGCGCCTTATTATTCAGAAATTACAGTCACAGGAATCACAGGAACTTTTCGAATTACATTTTAAGGGCAAATAGAAATATTTTTCGTAACGCATTGGAGTCAGATTCAATTTTCGTTTACTAGTCTATTATGACTAATGACATTTTAAATACTTATTATATTTATTTCTAAATAAATATAATAAATCATAAAACTCGCATATAAATGGCTGCTTTATGAGTCTTTTTTATGATTTGTCATAAAACACTCATAAAGAAGAGACTTTTACGACTCCATTTTATGAACACTCTTAAAACATGCATAAAAAGGATTCTTTTATGAGTCTCTTTTATGAACACTCATAATACATGCATAAAAAGATTCTTGTATGAGTCCTTTTTATATGCACTCATAAAACACGCATAAAAAGTATTTTTTTATGACTCCGTTTATGAACACTCAAAAACATGCATAAAAAGGATTATTTTATGAGTCCTCTTTATGAGCACTCATAAAACACTCATAAAAAGTATTCTTTTATGATTCCATTTTATTAACACTCATAAATCACGCATAAAAAAGACTCTCTTATGACTCATTTTTATAAACACTCATAAAACACTCACATAAATGACGCATTTTTGAGTCATATTTTTTGAAGGCTCATAAAATCTTTGCTGGGTATTATTGAATGTCAAATTTTCAAGCCAATTAAATGTACCGACATCTCCAATCCTCGTTGTAAACTTGGCTACCAGAGAACTGCAAAACTCAATATTTTCTTGATTTATTCATACACCAAAATTCTAACTCACATCATATCACTCGACAAAACACAGCTTTGAATAAAATCAGCATCACGCACAGTGTGACCAGAAGATTTTTAAAAAATATGCTTTGTGCTAAAAAATATATGCTAAATATTCCACTTTGAATTTTTATATTCCACAAAAATATTCCACTTTCAATTTCAAAGATATATATCTAAATAAAACTATATATGCATATAAAAGAAACACAGAAGCAAGCTTAAAAACATTTATTTGATTACTATCACACTTAAATTTATAAAACATGAGTTAATATAAAATAAATTATATTAATAAGACGTAAACAAAGCAAATATCAGTTGATTCGTACTTTACAAAAGTCTTTTCAAGAATTATATTCTCTTAAAAATAGTCAAATATTTTTCTCACAGAGAAAACTTAATTTTTAAGTCAGAAACATATAGGTGTATTACATATTGTTACCTAAAATATAAAAACCCAACAACATTTTTAATTTTTTGTAGGAGAAGCCAAAAACGTATTTAAATGGGACATATTTTAGATTTAAAAGCCGGTTTTTGGATAAATACCTAAAAATAACTACTTATTCACCAAAATATGAAGAAATTATCACTTAACAATCTACTGTATGTGCTATTTTTAAACGTTTTTGGCTTCTCCTTATAAAAAATTATGAACGTTGTTATGGTTTTTTGAATATTAAGTAACGATATACAATGTACAAAAATAAAATTCAGGCACATCTTCGAGATCAATACTTAAATTGTTGCTTGTATTTTTATCAAAGAAGTTCGCATTTTTAAATTTTTTTATTAAGCTATCTGGTATTTAATAGGTATTACAACACTTTTTTAAACATGTAGCCATGTTTTTACATTCAACAAATTATTTAAGAGTTTTTCTTGCATTCTATTTCGAATTTTCGTTTTAATAAGATTCATATAACTAAAAATTTTCTCAACCTCAGCATTGCTAAATGGTAAACTATGCGAGGAAAGCACAAATTTTGATAAATCTTCTTCAGATTCCCAACTTTGATCAATAACTTATTTCTGCTTTGTTGCTTTGAATCCAGTTTCAAAAATAGTTAAAAGAAATAAATATAGTTTGCAATAATAGGGATATTCACGATGTGGTGCATTTGTGATAAATTTTTGCAAAATTTACAATACTTACAACTTTGTGAACGAACCTTCTTCAGTAAAGTAGATATTGTATTTTTAAAATCAGCTAATTTTGGTATGAACTTCTGTTTGGAAATATTAATTTAAATCATCATTTTACTAAAGGAAATCATACAAAAATTGAAATGAAAGAATAAATTATATTAATTTTTATTAAATAAACTCACAGCGTAGCCGGTAGCTTGCTATATGCTGAGTAGAAATGCTTGTACAATCATCTGATCTAATACGCAACAAAATTTACACAGAATACAATAGTGTTCCATCGTTGCATTTTTTCCACAGGATTGTATTTTGAAAACTGTGCATTTTGTTTTTGTTATATTACAAAATTTACTACAAATATCAAATTTATCAAAAATACACAATACAAGGGGAAATACAACACATCGTGAATACCCCTTATGTTGTCTTAAGTATATTACTTACTGCTGTAACATAATCCATAAAACATCCAACCAAACAAACATATAAGCAAATTAACTTCATTTTTTAAGCTGCGTGAAATTATTAAATGAATTGCAATAAAATTGACAATGAAGAAGTTAACCACAAAACGAATTCCTTATATTGCGTTTCACAAGGTGGTTCAGAGATGAAAAAATATAAAATGTCGATAGCCAAAAATAACCATTTAGTATTCAAATAGACATTTTTTTATTGCAATTTTTGTTAATTTTAAAAAATATAGGAATACGCAAAATATTCCACTTTTTATGCTGCATATTTTTTTAAAAAAAAATATGCTTCCCGAAGGTAAAATATGCCAAAGTGGAATATAATTTTCCACTCTGGTCACACTGATCATGCAGGCAAACGCGTCGTTCGGGTGAGCACTTTGTCTGATCGAACATTTTTCATTCAAATTTAATCACGCAAAAAAACTCAGCGTTGAATAAAATCAGCATCGTGCTGGGGAGTATGAGTTTGCTTGTCGATCATGATTTATTCACATGTTTTAGCAAACTAACTTTGGCGTTATTTTGCAATGAATATGTATGTATTTCGTAAAAGAGGAATCAAAAAATTAGATTTAATTGTTTTAAAAATTAATAACAAAGACTTTACCGCTTCCAAAAAAATGTCAGACGGCCAAGCTTTTGTGATAGAACAATTTTTTAAAAGTGTTAACAACAAACAAGTGTTTGTTTCGTTGTTATTAAAGCCTATGAAAAAACTCATACGCTTTGATTTTTGCTTTTTGCGTTTTATTCTTGATCAAAATAATCATTGCTGAGCCGAACGAACAAACACGAAATGATTGGTATGAAGACGATCGATGGATAAAATCATAGAGCCAACACGAAGCACAAGTTTTGATTGAAATAAACTCAACAGCGAATGTGTGCATTCGAGCAAGTTTGGTCGCTTGAACGCTAAGGCTGCCCGCATAGTAAGCGCCGAAGCAGGCAGGCAGGCAGGCAGGCCATGCGAAGAAACGAGATAGAAATAACTTTTTTCTCGCTTGTTCGCATAGTTTTCTTGCGCCTGTCTGCCTGCCTGCCTGCTTCGGCGCTTACTCTGCGAGCAGCCTAAGGCATGAATTTAACAGTGCTGATTACGTATGAATATTTTTATGTGAGTTTTGCAGTTCTCTGTTGGCTACATTGAACAAATATTTAGCGCTAATTATCCCAGCGGTCGAGATCTCGACCAGCCATGTTAGAGTCTGCCTGGCGATCAGCAAGAGTAGCTGTATTAACTAGTTTGTATATATTGAAATATATTTGAAATATACTGGTACAAAATGGGTTAACTGTTATTAAAACGATTGCAACGAAATTATGCTGAACACATACACACAAAAATATGCATCCAACTTCAAATTGAAGTGTCTTCCACTTTAAAATATATATTTTCTACTACGTTTTCACTACTGACAACTTCAATATAAAAAATGTTATTTTTCAACTTAATTTCAAAGTGGATGCACTTTAAAGAATATAATAACTATAGGGGATCACCATTATTTTGAAGTTTTTCCACTTCTTATTGGAGATCAAATGTGTTTTCTATTTGATTTAAAGGATTTCAATGTGAATTTAAAGATGATTTCTTAAAAATGGAGCAACGTAAAATTAACATGATGTTATTTAATTTTACGTTGCGATTTTTCCCTGAGTGTACCATAAAAAAAATGTTATGACACTGTTTTTGAATTTAACCTCTTGTTTCAAAGCCATATTGAATGGTAATTTGATATATTCCGTATCTTTATTTAATATGAGTTTTTATTTGATGTCACATCTGTCAAATAGCTAGTATCCTGGAATCCAAATATAGCCATATTTATAAGGGCTTAGTTCAATTTCGTTTCATTTCTGGACGAACCACCACAAACATATTTAATTTCAAAAAATGTTCACTTCCAGCATAGTTATGCCTGGGTACACCTTCGCTGAATATATTGTCTAGTTAAACAATTTAAGTAGGCTGAAAAGTGAGTCGTCAAGACCGCTTCGGTGAAGTTCCCTAAAACAAATTGGTTTTACATTTGCTACCTTTTGAATTTTGTTTGTTTTATTGTATTTAATTTGTTTGAACTTAGGTTTATATCTACCATTTTTTTGTTTGTTTTGTTTACATAGAATAATTAAATCTGCAATGAGAAAAAAGTCATGCCAGTGTGTACACTTAAGTAAGTGTACACTTAATTTAGGCAAATGAAACAGGACAAAAATGGGGAAGATTTTCTTAGGGCTGGAATTCGCAGCAAAGGTTAGTTGTAAGCCATTCAGTAAGAGGGTAGCTATTTAAATTTCTGGCTTAGGCAACACTAAGGGCCAATTTTTCAGTGCAAGTTTAAACTCTAGTCATATTAAACTGAGGTTAACTTTCCAAAATTGGACGTTTAAACTCGGTTTAGGCAAAAAAGAAACACGTTATAAGACAATTTAAGTCAATTTAACTTCAACAAATGCTAAAATATCTAGTTAAACCGAGTTTAATAGTCCAATTTTGGTGAGTTAACCTCAGTTTAATTTGACTAGAGTTTAAACTCACACTGAAAAATTGGCCCTAAGAGTTTCCTGGTGTAATCTTATGATTCCGTTGGAAAGTTTAATATTTGTAGCCTCTAAACGTACCTTAAACATGATTGGTGTACATGCAATTACAATAGAGTAGGCTTGGGTAGCTCACGAACGAACTAGTTCAATTGAACTATTCGCACTCATGAACTATGTGAACTAGTTGGTTGATTCTCGTTCTTTTAGTTTTTTAGTTCAATCGATTTTGCAGCGTGTTAGATCCAAATAAACGAGAAAAAATTTACTCAACAATGGTTTGAGTCTGTGCTGATACAGTTTTTCACTAATGAACCGTAAAAAAAAAAATTTCTTGGAATAAAAAAAAACCAGATGCATCGCTGGACACACGAGAGAAGCGAAGCTTTTTCGCAGTTTCATAAGTTTAATCAAGGGCGTCCGCAAGATTTTTTCAAGGGGGGAAAAGGCATAATTGAATCTAGAATGAACATAAACAAAATGTAACCATTATAATGCTATGTACAATACTACGATTATTGGTAATACATTTCGTAGTACATTGCCAATACACATTGGCTGTTCATATTAGAAAATCTTATATAATTTTAAAGATGGTGTAAAAATCTTTCACGTATCATGTCCGAAATATTTAAAAATTATATTTCATTTTTTTGTCTTGTAATACATTTCAGTTATTTTTTGCTTAAGCAAATATTTTTAATACTTTAAAAAATAAATAATGTGAGGCCTATATCCTTAAATGAAATCGCATTAATTACTATCGAGCCCCAAGATTTCAACTTTTAAAATTAGAATACAAAAATTTTCTAATATTAAACAATATTTTTTTTGTTGAAAAACTGAAAAAAGGCCATTTTTTTACTTTGGAAGCCTTTGATTCTTAAACCAATTTTGATTGGACTAAAATTTTTCAGATTTGGATTTAGGCGGTCAAAAGCCATATCATTCGCAAAAATTAAAAATTTTAGTTGTCGCTATTCTTGAAATGTTCGACCGCATTCTAAGGGAGATATTTTTCACCGGATCTCACACCGCATTGACACCAATCTACTTATTTCTTTTTCCATCATGAATCAGTTCTAGTAGCTTGCAAGTTCCTACAATTGAGTAAAAAATATACCTATTATCTGAATGATTTAAAATATTTTTTTTTTTTTTATTCAAAACGTATGAATAAATAAATAAATAAAGAGGTACATGTATATTAGATTTGTTTTTGGTTTCATACATTTCCTTAACATATTCCAGAACCTCTTTGCGAGGCTTGATTCTGAATCCTGGCCTAATATAAGTACGTGACGCGTAAAAAAAAGTCCAGAAAAATCTCAAACTTGGGTGGCGCCGCTAAATAACGTGAATTTTAAGAAGTAAAAATTGATTGTTTGAAATCGAATCTCCTATTTACGTTTATGTCATAAAAAACTTTTGATTATAACATACTCTAATGTAAAATCGTTTGGTTAATATGATATAGGGTTTTTTTTTTAAATTAGTCCTTGATCCAAAATTGGCCTACTTTATTAAATCTCCTAATATATTCTTTCGCTTTTGATTTAGAAGCTATGATCTCGCCTTACTAACTTCGTCATTTGTTTTATTACATTCGTAGTATTTACTATAAAATTCATTCGCAGCTTGACCGTACGCATAATTCGTAAAAGATACGTAAAAGATTCGTAAGATTCTAAAAAATTTACAACTGAAATCGTTCAGACTGATTTATCGAAAAATTACCGAATAAAGGGACATGTGTGATTGCAAGGTGGCCGTAGCCTACTGGAAGAATACGTGCCCTATACGCTAAAGAATCGATGTTCAAACCCGGTAAAATATATATAAAATATGTATAATATATATAAAATATATATAAAATATGTTCATTGCCTAGGGGGGGCAAGCGGCCCCTTCCCCTGCGGACGCCCATGTGTGAGACTCTTAATCGGAATGGTGCGAGTTTGATTCTCACTGCTTACAAAGAAATATTTTTAATATTATATCCTCTTGTTGTAATAGACACAAAGTAAAAAAAAAAGCAACAATTCCTAGAAAAAGGTGTATGGAAAAAGTGTCGTTTTTAAGATTTCACTCAAGCAAATCACAAAACGAGGCGTAAGAAGCATCGCTTCAAAAATAAAAGTTTTTGGCTTCTTTTTAGGTCTAGTGCTTAATAGACTCTAAAAGGATCACAATTAATCAAGAATCATCGAAATCGATCAAGTAGAACTCCAGATATCTTAGAAGTCGATTTGAAAAACCATGATTCGAGAAAAACGCTGTTAAAGATTTAAAGGTTCTTGAATATCACGCGACATACGAATATAATATATGTTATAACTTTTTCTCTACTTCATATTTTTTTCTAAAATTTTGTACACGTTTTCTTAAGACCTTAAAGACCTTTTTATTCACTGTAATAGTACCTCAAATGTTTGCACTTATATCGAATAAAAATAGTAGCGTCTATAGCCGAGTTGGCTATTTGCCCTCGAAATTGTTAGCCAAACGCATTTTTAGACAAAACATCTATATGAATTGCTTGTGTTTTGGTGCTGTTTGAAAAAAATGTATATATAATCAATAGGACTAGGAATCTCATGCACTAAAAAATCGAAACTATACGAATATAACATGCACTTAAAACTCTAAAATATACGCTAAAAACAGATAAAATATTCGATAAAAATATTTTTCTAATATTATGTTATAGGTTCAAAAATATATATTGCATACAATTTAAAAAAAAATTCAAAGTTAATTTTAAAATGCATATAAAATTAATTTATCAAAAACGACAAAAATATGAAGTGAACATTAAAGTAATAATTAGAAGTTATCTTTTCGCAAAATATGTCGCACTGAATTGAAATGGTTGCAAATAAAAAAACATGCAAAAATATGCACAAACCACATGCATTTATTGCAAAATATGCAAAAATATGCAAACGATGAATATGCACTAACTATTGAATTCCATTCTAAAGGAAATTTTGTGATACGTAAAGATAACATTATCATTTCCATTTTCCGATGCCCAGTAAAAACAAGCATTTGCACAAGATTCCTAGCCTTAATAATTCATATTCATTAAACCATTTCCGGCGGCTCCTTAACTACCGGACCAAAATCTATGAAACTTCTTCCAGAGTCTAAATATGGCTACATCACATACCTTAACATAAAATTTAAAACTTACAATAGTTACTATTGAAAACAATTTTCGTTATTGTGACTTGAAATTTTTCCGGAATTTTCACAAAAAAAAAAAATAAAAAAAAAAATCAGATATTGCGACGCGCCGTGGGCGTAAAATCCAAGTAAACGACCGAATCGACTCAAACCAATAATAATGTATATTGCGAAAGGTCCGTACTAACATAATTCCTACAGTGCCAGGTAATATAACTTTCGCGCTCACCTGGAGCAAATTCTAAAGTTACTGGTGCAAAAATGCACCAATAGCTGGAAATGGGTTAAACATGAAAAGCTTTTTATAAAAGTAATATAAAATAGGAGAAAATCCCGTCAAGAAAGAAAAGGCCTTATATAAATGTTTTGTAATATTGCAGGATATCTTTCCTGTCAAGTGAAGTAATTAGAAGTGTTAAGTTTTTATTTTTTCATCCACAATATACATAGTGTGAACGACTAGTCTATTATTTTTGTTGTTGTTGTTATTCTTTGCGGTCGACTAGTTTTCGTATAGGGGGAACGTGATTGTTAACTGTGATTGTTGTCAAATTAAAACAAAATTTTAAATTTTGAACTAAATCTGATAACTCTTCTGGATGGATGGATATGAGTTAAGCTAACATAAAAAATTAATTTTTCTAAAATTGGCGTCAATTGTAATTGTTTTTCATTAGAGCGATTCAAATCATCATAACACGTGAAAATAAAGAAAATGTGTGTAAACACTAGACATGGGTTCTGTGCTGATACACAAACTCAAGCGCAGTTTACTGTATCAGGGAAATGCGTTAATGCAATTGCGCCATGGCGTAGGTCGAAATGTTATGATTCCTGCAATGACGTTGCGAATCTCTGTTGATTTTTTGTAGAATATTGCAGTAATCCACAAATAATATTTATATTTGCATTTTTTGCTTTTTTTTTTGTGAAATCCAATATGCTTTATCGTTAGGATATTAAAAAAAAGGAATAACATTTTAGGATATTAGTTTTAATAAAATTGAAAAAGGGTATTTTATAAGAAATCGAAACAATCGAAGAAATCGTCTGAACGAAACGCAAAGATGCGAATTCACCAAAAATAAACAAACTTATATTTCAAGAATGCAGCCAAACTGTATTTCAGTTAATGTTGATACAGAACAGTGGGTCAAAGTAGCGTTTGAATGCCTATGATGATGAGTTGTTATTAAAGCTACAGTCGGTGCTTATCGTATTATAACGTATGGGCATTTCCACAGAAAAGTCACACGTGACCCAAAAATTAAAACTTATTAAAAACTTATTATTTAATTATGTTGATTTTATATGATTTAAATACAAATTCTAAATGTTTGGTAGTTTAAATCATACTTGATTTTAAAAACAAATCTAGTTGTTTGATAGTTTAAAATCGTTTATTGAGCTTAAGGTCAAAGTTAAAACAATTAATTGTTCTACCGAATCTTTCCAAAGAAACAACAACAACAAAAAAGTTTTTCAATATGAAAAGGAAAAAATCACTAGCTGATTTTATTGCAATTTCAGCCGTGCTAATCAGAAATCTTTGTGATACCCGTGCAAGCGCGCACTAGCGCACTGCACCACAGAGGCGATGCGGTTTGAAGTGTCAATTTTTCAGTTTTTCTCCCATTTCACATGCTCTTTTTTGTTGTTGTATTTTTGCTTTACTTTATTATTTAATTAAATAAAAGAAACATTTTTATTTTATTGATTTAAGCAATTTCTGCATAGACTCATTAACCGTGATGATCAAATCGTCTACTGTTTCACAAATGTAATTTTTTTAAACTTTTTTGTTTTAGTAAAAATTGAAGGCATTGTCTAAAGATAATGAAATGAAGATAATGGTTGAGGCAGAGAAAGGACAATATATCGAGAGCCTGTATTCAATGTGACCTATCTACATTTTCCACGAAAATGTTTTTTTATGGCAAAGAAGTCGTTGACTCATCTGCCACCTATGAGATTTATTTTAATAAAAAAAAGAGAGTTTAGCAAAGTTTTCCCCCATAAATGTTTGACTTATTTACAATACAGTTTTTTGTTTGTGAATACAAAAGGACTCACCTACACTATTTTTCGGAAATATTCAAGAAAATTGTAACAAATTTGCGTTCGACTACAATGGCAGGATAAAATACAGAAGGAAAGGCATTGAAAAGCATAGAAGTAGATTATTTATCATCAGCGGAGGAAGATATAACAGGTGCTTTTATAATCGAATTAAATTCTCTTAGAATATTAATATATTTAATGCAGATTACCGAGTAAGAATTCAAAATTTTTTAGCCAAGGCCGAACAGCGGCCGGACAAGGCATAATTTTAAATATTTTTCTCGGCCGTACGAGGGTCGTACAAGGGTCGTTTGCAGGACTTTTTGGCCAAACAGCTGCCGTACTTCAGCCGAGCAGTTATTATTCCACAATGAAAAAGATGCAGCTTTTTTAACTAACTTTAAAACACAAATAAAATTATTTGCGCCACACACAAGTGGCGATACTATCAACATCAGCATCACCGAATAAGGCTTGTTTTTGTTGCTGAGCATACTGTTGCTGTTGACAAAGAGCTTTGACAAATTTGGTGGCATACAACAGGCGTTCAGCGGCCATACAGCGGCAGTAGAACTTAATTTAGGCCTTGTACGGCCGTTGTTTGACCCAATTTTCAGCCGCTAGGCTTTTTGGACTATTTTTAGGCCATCTTCCATCCTTGTGCAGCCGATCAGGGGTCGCACGGCCGCCGTGATCGACCGCTGTTGGCCTACTTATATTTTTACTCGGGTTCGGACGATAACTCGGCAATGGGCCTTATCCGCAGAAGAAAGAGAAATCAGGACTCTTATTTGCACACTGCTCCGCTGCCTATCAAGCAAAAAAGAGCAAACATTTCTAAGAATTAAAGTCTGTAATTTTAACAAAATATCAATATTTCTATGGTAATATTGAAAAAATGTTAGCAATTAAATTAATAGACCAACATCATTCTTTACTGCTATTTTGATATTTTTCTCTTGTTTTTGTTAATATTTTTATCAACAAACTTTTCTTAAAATCTAAATAAAATCGTAAATAAATTCACGAAGAACTTACTTTTCCTATTGAAAAAAAGACTAATCTATTGATTTTAATTAATAAAAAAAAATATTTGAAATACGAAACAACCTATCTACACTTAAACCAAAAGTACGAGATTTCACTAAAATTTTTTCGTTTATGAAAGCTTGTCCTTCTTTTAATATAATATTCTTGTACTTTGGTTGGTGAATATTTTTATACTGGAAGATTTAAACGATTTTTTGCTCTCCTGAAAAAAGTTGTTTTTGTAGATAGGTCATATTGAATATAAGCTCTGGATATAAAATTTGTTCTGTAATAAAACTTAAATACTATTAATATGTCACATGAAACAAAATAATTAAAAATGTAAATAAACAAGTGGCCAAAAATATAACTAGTGTTTTTAATATAATGTGTTGTTATTGTATTTAAAAGTTATTTTATTTAAAAAAATTATCCATCACATTATCAAATCTATTAAATTGCGAAGATACTTCTGCCAAATGTCCAACTTGACACAGATAACTTCTATAACTTGTTGTTAAATTAAAAATCATACAAAAAACTATATTTGCATTTGTATATTTCGATGATAGCTACGGATCCATTTGTTCAAGTAAACTATCAGACGGACTCTTAACTTAATAATTTTTTTAAAGAATTATAAAACACGAAAAAGATCAAAGCTTAAAATCAAGCGCGTCGAAAGCTAATTTCATATGGGAGTACTACAAATGGGGGTGCAAAAAAAATCACCAAAATTTCTTAAAAGAAACATGAATTTGAATAAACAAATTTTTATTTTAGTTTCAAAATAAAAAAAATATAAAACTAAATAAAAAATATTAAAATTTAATTATTTTTTAAAGTTTTTTGCTTATTTTTTGTTGTACCAAATTCTCCGAAATAATGTACCAAATAGGAAAAAATGTACCAATTTTTTTTAATATAATAATTTGATAACATTTATTATAATAATTCACTGGAGTGTATTTGTTTACATACTAAACATAACAAAAATATAAAGTTATGTTATGCGCTATAACAAAATAAAACATACATCAAAATAGTGCTTTTGCTGGCCAAATATAAGGAGATTCATAGCGTTCGACACACAATTTTTTAGAGAGCTTTATATTGTTAAGTGTTTTATATTCTAATTTATTTCAAAGCTTAGTTTTAATCAGGCTAAAATAAAAAATATTGGTTCAGCAGCTGCTGAACTACGTGGAAGGCACCTCAGACTATTTACAAAATTGATAAAATCATTAAAACAAATTTCCCCCCAATCCATTCTTCACGACCCAGAATTTTTCTCAAAATATCCAAATTTTTTCCCAACGTCATTACAATTTTAAAAATTAATATTTTAAACCTGAACAAGATTCCTCTGAGTCACAATAACGTCAGGGTAGCATTCTATGAGATGATATTTTAATATGAATTATTGAGTTATGGCAATAAAGAAATTTTGTTTTCTGACATAACTTGTAAAGATGTTATTATATTCAAAACATTAAGATCTTCTTTACCTAAATCGAGCTTGTCTTTAATTTGTTTTAGAATATCTTTGGTAATAAGAGAATAATTTTCTGATTGGAGATATTTTTCTGCTTTAGTGGAAATTCTCACAAAAAATTCTCAAGTCTCAAAAAATGCGATTTTTAATATACACGACAAGAATAGCATGTAAGCTTTCAACTTTTAGAACTTAATGCAATGAAAATTCCACTAAACATAAGTCTGAACTCTAGTGCTACCAAATTTCGCTTTTTGTAACAAGTTGTTAAATTGTAAATCTTTTACAAAATGTTCCAACTCGCAAAATAATGTACCAAGGTACCAAGTTAAAATAAATGTACCAATTTTGGTACTGTGTTTCCAATTTCGATATTAGAGAAAATTTTTGAAGTATCTTTCATATGGAAATATGAAAATATAAGAAATAATTGTTGTTTTTATAAAGCAAGACTAGGTATATCTTTACATGGTTTAAATGCAATAAGGTACAAAAAGTTATATCAATTTAAATTATTCCAAAATATTTCTTTCTGTCCTTGCAAACTCTTTCACTACCTCCATCGAATGAAATTCTTCGGTTTTATCTTTGTGAATGTATATAAGTGCCGCAAGAGCGAGTCGTTTCTGTGTCATAGTTGCTCGAAGGTACTCGTTGTAAGTCGCACTAAAAGAACGCTTAGATGAAGCTGCTGATGCAGGCATAGTCAAAACCAAAGCAACAAGTTTTTCAACTTCATTTAATAGTTTTTTCAGTGTATCCGAATTTTTTCAAATTGGAATTGCAGTAGAAATTTTATATTTTGTTAAATCTTTTTGCAAACACAGAGAAAGAAAATGGTTATCCGAAAGCATGCTTATGAAGAAGAGAGAAAGAAGAGCAAAATATATAATACAAAAATATTATCGTTGTAAAAAAAACTGATATTTTGAATAACTTTTGAAGTTTTCTTTTTAAATTGTTTATCTAGCTAAGTAAGTGGGGGTAGCTGCCCCCCTTTCCCCCGCTTGCTACGCCAATGCTTAAAAGTAAATTCAAAATTGCTTAAACTTTTGAATCCAAATATGTTCGAATAAGCAGTGAAATAAGAACAATCAATAAACTATTTGTATAGGTGCTCTATTGCGTTATATTTCATAAAGCAAGTGTATCAGCGCAATAAAGCGGCTAGTTGCTTCTACTTAATACTAAAACGCAGTGCTTTATTACCCATTTCTAGTGCACACGGGCGTATGCAATAGAAACAAATATTTTTAAATAAACCGATATGTATTGCGCACTAACTGTAAAAGAGAAATAACTCAAATTTTATATACAGGGTGTCCCGCAATAGAGTGCAACTTTGTAAGGAGTTGAAAGCTGATGTTGAGTTTTTGCAAAAAATTGTATGGGAGGGGGGTGTATTTTCACAACCTTAAGAGTTACAGGGCTATTAAATATTATATGACTGTGATGCAGATTATTTTAAGATGCACTCATTTGAAAGTCAATGAATTGACATTTCTAACATTGTGTGTTAACAAACCCACCCGATATATATATTACCGAACTGTGTTCATGTGAAGATCATGATCAAGAAGATCAAGAAATAGAGGTGTTAGTGAGTTTGACAATTCTCTCTCAAAATGATAAAATAATGTTTCCCCGCTCTTGTCAAAAAGATCTGATGGTGTATTGCAATGAAAACAAATTTTGTTAAATTCGTATCTTTCTGCAAGTTTATAAGATTTTTACTGAGATTAAAGTGAGAATAAAGTGATATGGAAAACAATAAAATATAAATGAGACGCTGTGCGTTATGCAAAAAAAAAAACAACGATGTGAATTCAAGACAATTAGCATGCTGACCAAAGCTTCATGTCGGCGGCACCTTCCAGCGCACGTTTCTGATAAAATTACAAAAACATTCAATGACAAACTTGGCAAATCGGCGAAAACAACTGCAATAACTTTTTGTCAACAAAATGCGGCACAATTAATTGCATTAAATATATTTATACTTAATTCGTACAATAAAAACTATAGCACATCATCTAGCAACTCAAACAAATAACACAATTTGACAACTATCAACAGTTCCGCTCTTTCGCTCACAATTTTTTGACAGAAGCAAAGAAATTCATGGTGTTGTCAAAAACTCACTAACACCTGGTTTTCTTACACCATGGTGAAGATGAAATTAATTCGTTAAAACTACTAAATTTCAAGTCTGAACGCAATTTTCTTAGAATTTCACGTAATAAATTAAATTTGTTTTTATGACCTATTTTGTCATTTTTTAATTTTCTTTTAATTTAGTTTTCTTTTTAAAAAAGAAAGTTTATTTAATTTTCTTTTCAATGACATAAAAAAAAATAACTCATTTTTATTGTATGGATTTACTTCTTACACAAAGTAGTCTAATGCTCTTCAGAAAGGTTATAATTTTGACTTGTCTCTCTTTTGTAGTCAGAATGAAAATAAAAATATATTGAAATTAACGGTTAATTTTTTAAAATTATTTTTTTTTTGCAAATAAAAATCTATTACTACCCAGCTGATAAAAAGCTATGAAATATTAAAAATCACTTAAATTTCAATTAATGCAGAGAAGTCTTTTTTTCTCTTTTTTTTTTTTGATATCCATCAAATGCGAATACTTGCAATTAGCAGCTATATATACTGCAAATCTTTAAAAAATTTACTCACTGTGTTTTTAAGTAGCGTTCGAAAATGTCGAAATATATATCATTGTTTGTTACAGTTTTACTCTGCGCGCTGCTTATGGTAAATAAAATAGAATTTATATCTTTAAACTTTTAATAAATCATAAATAATCAGGCACAAGCAAAGGTTTCATTCAAAAATGTTAAATGCATAGACATCGATCCGAATTTCAGTACTTTTGAATACTGTTACATTAAAGCAGTTAACCGCAGCTATAGCTACATTTCAGTAAAAGTAAAGCTTTTCAAAGTGCCTGTTACCAATATCAGCGTAAGTCTAGATGTTCCATTACCTGTGTGGTATGAGTCATTAATCTTTTCATTTTCTAGACTTCATTTGCCTTGCTCAAAAGAGCAAATGGCTACAAACCGTTTCTGTACAATATCACAACGGATTCCTGCAAATTCCTGAGAGGCTCCAAAAATCCTCTACTGAACTATTTTTATAAATTATTTTCCAAGGACAGCAATATGAACCATTCGTGCCCCTATGATGTAAGGTCTAGCCAAAGATATCCATGAAAAATCTCTCATTTCAATTTTAATAAAATATTTATTATAGCATGATATAATAGTGGGGAAGCTTTCTACAAGTCGAATCGAGTATTTATACAATGAACTTTTGCCAATGCCAATAGGAGAATACGCTGTCTACACAACCTGGTCAGCTTATAATGTGCCACGCGCTTTTTTTAATATGTACTTTAGTGTGATTTAATGTTTGTTATTTTAAAGATTTTGTAGGTCAAAATAAATATTGCACTCCAAAAACTAACGCAAACTTTTCTGTGATTTGCATTTCTGAGGGACCCATAAAGTGTTGCCAGAAATTTCTAGCCCAAAAGGGAACACAGTAAAACCATCTGCCTTATACAAAGGCTTAAAATCAGGGACCAAAAATAACGATTATTTTTGAAATTTTAGATCAAAAGATCAATATATTTATAGGCAAACATCAAATGTTGTCATACACTTTTTCGATATTAATTTTAGAATAGGGGCAATGAAACTGATATCATTCGAGAGGTAATGCGCCTTATATGTGCATAATCATTTTATATTTTGAATTTATGACCTCTGACCCGAAATATTAATGTTGAAAGTTTGTATTACATTTAGTAAGGAATCTCAGGGCTAGGAAGAGGTAGAATGGTGAATGAGGTATCAAATGAAGGAAAGGCTGCACAGTATGATTACATTTTAGATTGGTGACCGTCGACCTGAAATATGAGCGTAAAAAGAGCATTTATTAAATAAAAGCTAAGCTGCAATAGATGGAAAAATATAATGTAAGCGGGAATTTTAGACATTGATAAGGTGTGCAAAAAATACCTCCGACATTTTCAAAATATCTCTTAGGGGTATCCTACAATAAGCATTTTTTTATACAAGAGTAAATATATAATGTGATGGTGAAATTTTTTACTAATAGGAAAGTCTGAAAAATGTCCGTTATTTTGACCTAAAAATTATAGCGATATCTTGAAAACTATATATGTTCTTAGTACAACGTATTTTTGTATGAAAAGTCATTGGTTGAGGAATATAACGGTATAGGAAAGCTTTCTTGGTAATATTTTCCACAGATAGTATGTTGAAAAAAATCCCCTTAAAATGACATTAAAACTATTAAGATAATTTGAAAAATTAATATCTTCTCAGTACAACGTATTTCCTTGAAGCAAGGAAATTTCAAGTTTTGACGTTGCAAGCATATATCTCAGCCATATTTTAATCGATTTTCAACAAATTTTCTTTGTTTGAAAGATCAATTAAATTGCTTTGAAGAAATAAGAAAAGATTAACCGTTATCTCATCAGTTCAATGTTCTATATTGTTTTAAAAAAAACTCTAAAATATTTAGGTTTTGCTCAAAAAATAAGACAAACCTTTTTTTTGCAATTTTTTTTTTTCTTATTACAAGTTCCTTTTTCACACTCTTTCATATGACATCATTTATTTTCAAAAATTTCCTCTTTTTGGCACATAATTCAATAAACAGTTTCTATCATCGAAATTCATGAGCTAACCCTATGATTTTTTTGATTAAAAATTCATTTGTCAAAATGTTGTTTTTACATTTTTTCTAAAGTTCTACAGCTCAAGAAATAATTTCTGTGAAAAAAATTGTAAAACATTTCAAACTACTCCAAAGTTATATACACAAATCTATGTTTTAAGCCATTTCGGTATATATAGAAATATGCGTGGGAGAAACAGTTCTTCGGTGTTTCTGAACCGATTTTGATAATTTTTTTAAAGAAATTAGAGTAGGAAGAAGGAGTTCACTGAATATTTTTGTAACTTTTGACCTGAAATATTAGCATTTAAAGAATATTATTTAGGTAAAAACTAAACTATAAAAATTGGAATGACATGGTGTAAGAGGAAATTTTCGACATTAATACAATGTACAAAAAACATTTTTCGCTACCTCTTACGAATACCCTACAATAAGCATTTTTGTATGTAACATGTGTGAATATATATTGTGATGGTAAAATGTTTTCTAAATAGTAAATTCTGAAAAATTCCCTTTATTTTGACATCAAAGATATGGAGATATCTTGAAAACTATAGTTTTTCTCAGTACAACGTGTTTTTATATGAAAAGCCCTGGTTGTGAAAAATAACGGTGCACGAACGTTTTTATAGGTAATGTTTTTACAGATATTTTTAAAAAATTTAAACTATTTTTATATCAAAATTATTGTGATAATTTGAAACTTAAGATTTTCTTAGTACAGCACATTTTCTTAAAGCAAGGTCATGCCTTTAAGAAGGTTGGTCGAGTTTCGGCCACAGACAATATTAGTTTTTTTTAATCAGAAATAAAAGCAATATCTTTATCATTACATTTCTGATCAGGCTCATGACTTTTCTCTTTTCAACTCAACGCAACTCAACTCTCCTTATAACATAATCTCTATTACTGAAGTTACTAAAGTTACAAAATATATGTACAAAATAACGCAATAATGTGTTAAACTGAAATAATGAAATATGATTTTAATAATAAAACAACAAAAATCTTTTAGCTGTACTAAATATGAATTTTAATAATAAAAATAGCTGTACAAAATATTACATGATACTACATTAGAAATACCAGAATGTGACATTAAAAATAAAAAAAATTAAAAAATATTAAATTTTTTTAAAATAATTTTGTTAGCATATACAAAAAATTCAATGTTGCTACCTAAGAAAACCCTGAATGTTCTTTGAAAAAATTTGAAAATAAAAATCTTTCTTAAACTAGCTGTACAAAATAGCACAATGTTTTAAACACATGATACTTCCTTAGAAATTCTGAAATGTGATTTGAATAATACTAAAATAAATATCTTTTTTAACTAGCTGTACAAAATTTGAAGTAAAATTTATAAAAATATAATATTTTCTAGAACTAATTGTACAAAATACTAACTAAGAAAAACTAAAATGTGACCTTAAATATAAAACAAAAAGCCTTAAACAAGCTATACAAAATATCACAATTTACTAAAATATATTCTATAGATACTAAAATTATTAAACTATTTTTTTTTTTTTAAATAATTTTAGGAACCTTCTGAAAGATATAATTTTATTAATTTTTTGATTAAAGAATGCATCTTTGTTTTTCAGAAATCTATAGATATAAAAATGAATGTACGTTTTTTGGTTTGTTTGTTTGTCCTAAATACATTTCTGCACCGTTCATCCGATCGCGATGAAACTTTCCAAAATGGTTGTTCGCATTCATGCTCAGATTTTAGTCGTAGTATGGACAGCGCTGGACAAGGGGGCGTGTCACATAGTTCGCACAGCCATGGAATTTGGTATTCGACCAAAATTTACACGTGCTGTTTTACTGATAACATTTTATGGGCGTTGGTAAAGGGGGCGTGGCACCTCCCATACAATCCAAATTTGAGATATCGAATAGCTTTTGAGTTATAGTTCGCACAGCTATGGAATTTAGTATTCGACGACAATTTACACGTGCTGTTTTACTGATAACATTTTATGGGCGTTGGGAAAGGGGCGTGGCACCCCTGTGGAGATCTCGAATAGCTTTTGAGTTATAGTTCGCACAGCCATGGAATTTGATATTCGACCACAATTTACACGTGCCGTTTTACTGGTAACCAGTAGCGTAACTATATTTTGTGCGCCCGCCCGCAGGTTTCTAAAAGCGCCCTGCTGTTTACTTTTAGAGTAAAACTATGTTATAACTAGGTTACTAGAAGCGTAGGAGAAAACAAGAGAGCTCTTGACAAAAAAAAAAAGAACAAAAAGAGGCTTTTTTAATTCAATGGTCCTATGATGATCATCATTTATTACAACAGCTACATTTTAAAAATATCTTATTTTCTAAATAAAGTTATATTTTATTTTAATACAATTTGTTAAAAAATCAATAACGTTAGAAATACTTTTTACAATATCATATAATAAAATTTGTAAGATGTTATCACAAAGTAGGTAAAAAAGAAAACATCGCATATTAATTATTTAAAAAGAAAACAAACTTAAAGTTTGAATTAATGAGATCAATAATTTTTTTATTAGTGAAATGATAAGTTTAAGATGTTGAGCTTAGATGTTTTGTATATGACGTTACCTGTTAACTAAAGAGTTTGCTAACGTCACAAAATATGACTAACTGAGTGATTAAAATAACATCAGTTGCTCACTTGATGAAAATATGAAAGCAAACGGGCTAATCGACTCCGACCATAATCGAATTTTACCAAACAAAGACGACTTTTGCTCAAAATAGTCTGTTTTTTTGACGTCGATTATTGCACCCTGCTAAATCGTATGTATGGGACTTAAATTTTATTTCAGCACAAACGTCGCACAGTGTAACGTCCCCATTCTTGGCCAAATAAAGAAGAAGTTATCGCAGAGCTATGAAAATTGGAACGAATGTCTTTCATGACAAAATTAAGAAATTTTGAAAAAGTTATAAAAACCCGACCTCTGCCACATCCACCTCCCATATAAACGAAACCTATTTTTGCATAAAACTTCAGTCTTGTTTCAAAACAACGAAGTTTGCTACATAAATTTCTTTTGTGATTAATTATATTTTAGTATTTGTATTTGTATTTGTATTTATTGAGCAGGTATGTTAGCACATAAGAAAAGATTTCTTGTGCATGCCGCATATTAGAATACTATATGTATAACAACAAAACGCTTAAGAATTAAAATAAAAAATTAGAATTAAAATTGTAATAAAAATTGAAATTGAAAAATAGATAACAACAAGTAATAACACATTTATAAGTTAACACATTTATGAGTTATGTAACAACAAACTACTTAAGAACCAAAATTAAAAATTAACTCAGCCTTGGAAAATACCACCCACTCAAATTAAGTACGTTTTTGTTTATATTTGTACGATTTTTGATTACAGCAAAGAAATTTTAAAAATTGAGTTTTTTTGTGTTTGTAAATAAGTCAAATGTTTGAAAAATAATGAGCTGCCGTACATCAAATATATCTTAAATTTTAACTTAACAGGTCACCATAAAAAATGTATATCTACCGCATTAGCAAGTGTTAGCAAGATTTTTTTTGGATTTGATGTTTTCGTAAAAAACTTATAGTCAATCTTTCTCAAAATTATTTTTTTAGCACTTTTAAAAATTTAGTATTTAGAAATGTGTATCCCGCATTTAATGTTTACTTTTATGATAAGCTTAAAACCATATGTTCAAAATTTAAACAAAAACAGTAATGTTGCCAGACATAAGAAATTTTAAACTTTATTTTGATAAAAAAAAAATATATAATTTCAATAACAAGAAAAAATTGTATTTTCAAAAATGCAACTTTGAGGGCTCGTCCTAACGAAACGATTGCTACTATTAAAAAAATTCATTTTGATTTTTTCGCCCAAGATATTTCCTATTGAAAGCTATAAAAATTTGGAAAAATTCAAAAGTCCATATATTAGGTTTTTGGCCGCTTATTTTACACTGTGCGTCGTTCTCCACTTTAGTTATCAATTTCATCAAGGTACTTGAGGGCGCCCCTAGCTTAGTTGCGCCCGCCCGCAACGCGGGCTCTGCGGGCCCGCTTTTTACGCCACTGCTGATAACATTTTATGGGCGTTGGGAAAAGGGACGTGGCACCTCCCATAATTTGCAATATCGAATAGCTTTTGAGTTATAATTCGCACATCCATGGAATTCGATATTCTACCACAATTTACACATGCCGTTCAGGGGGCGTGGCACCTCCCATATTACCCAAATTTGCGATTTGCGATATCGAATAGCTTTGGAGTTATAGGCCGGACAGCCTAGGAATTCATTATTTGACCACGATTTCCACATGCCTTTTCACTGATCAAATTTTATGGTCGTTGTAAAATGGTAAGTGACACCTTCCATGCAGCGCAAATTTGCGATTTCGAATTGCTTTAGAGTGTTATAGGTCGCAAAGCCTCGGAATTCAGTATTTGAACTCAATTTACACATGCAGGTTCACTGATAACATCTTATGGAAGTTTGGCAACGGAAGCTAGTAAACAATAAATACTATCCAAACATTTAATCGAAACTGTGTTTTTTAGTTTTTTAAAATGTTCTGCAACGTTTTGTGTTGAAAAACAAGGCTTAACTACTTTGAAACTTCATATTACCCCTTTAAACCAAGTTCGGAGCGCTCATAATTTTGACTCGGAAAAGAGCCTTATTGAAGTGGATTTTACGAGTTTCCTCTTATTTATGAGTTCTGAAAGTCTATTTTTTTGTTGTTTCATAACTTACACTCCTGAAAAAAACATATTTCGGATTGTTTTTGGAGTATTTCAGTCTTGAGCTCTAAAAGGGCTCACATTTAGGAGTGTTTTGTGAAAAGCCTCCTGAATATGAAATTTTATGTGTGTTTTCTGTATTTAAAAAAAAAATTAAGTCCTAAAAACATCCCAATTGGGAGCATTTTCGGAGTAGAAATTTAAAGAGAAAAAAAAGTATGCTTTCAAATACTGTTCATTCACTTTAATTTCAAAATATTTCATTCGGTTCGGAAATCGTAATATGCTTACAACTTAATATTTCAGCGGTAAGCCGGAAGAGCGGAACAATTTTAAGGAAAAATCCGCGTTCTCTGACACTTTTTCTTCATAGAAAACATCATAAAAAGTGACTAAATTAAAAAACAAGCTCATTTTCGGCACTTTTATGATTATTTTATGAAGAAATATATAGAAAAAATAGAAATCGCAAAAGAATAAACTACTTTTGGGAGTCAAAAAAGTATCATTTTGTACTCTTATTTGAGCTCTTAAAGAGCGACCACTTTCAATAGAAAAAATGCTCTTTTTTTAAACTTATAAGAGCTCATTATGAGGGCTCAGGCTCCTGTCATATGAGTCATAAAAGAGTCTGTAAAAACTCATATGGTTTGCAGGGACGTCTTCCAAAATATTCGTTTCTAAGTTTTGTTAAACCCGGGACTGTGTTTTTCAAATCCTGAGATCCCCGAACTGCCGAAGCATCCGAAATTGGATGCCCTAAACGAAACAAAGAAGTACAATTTTATGTTAGTTTATTTTTTATTATATTGAACTAAAAAATAAGAACATTTTGGTTCAGGACCAAAAAACATTGACATGAAAACAATTGGATTAAACTTTGTATTACACTAGTATTTATTATACTTATAAAATTCAAACTTTCCTTCAAATTTTTCAACTTTTGACACCATTTTTTAACTTATAGTGCCATTCATCATTTTTGTAGCCTTTTTTTAATATTCAAATTGAGATTAGCTCTCAGTGCTCTCAAAATATAAAATTCAAACATATTGCATGGGCCTTACCAATAGTCGATTTAATGCTGTAGGCAAAGTTCTGATAATTCTATTCTGACAAAATAACCATTGTTAACCAGTATTTTTAATATTTGTATGTGTTTGTTGTAATTTTATGATTTCAAAACAAAACTTGAAGCTCATAAATAATAAATTTTGATAAAAATTATCAACTGGTTTTCAGATATTGACAATTTCATTAAAAAAATTTTGTTTTTTGAGTTTAAAATTTTATTTTGAAAACAGAAATTACAACAAACACAAAGAAATATTAAAAAATACTGGTAAACTATTGTTATTTTGCCAGAATAGGGCTGCTACTCTAACAGCCCTAATCTGGCAGCTTAACTAAGCTCACCACATTAACAAAATAGTTAATATTAACAATTTGTTAAGGTTTCGTATTCTGCTGCAAATTTAAAAGCTCTTTTCCTTACAATTTTGTTAATAACAGAAAGAGTCTTAACAACGAATGAAATGTATGTGCTTATATAGAAAATTGTTGTGAAAATAATAAAAAAATACAAATTATAATATAATATTGAGTTTAAATACATTAAATTAAATAATGGAAGAATTTTTTACTTATTTTAAGTGTTGATAATGAAATCTATCAGCAGCCGTGGCAAATTTTTCAAGCGCTTGCAAAGCCACAAGCTGCACTCGAAGCATCTGTTTATATAGCGCATCTCTTCTTTCAATAGGCATATCGATTTTCACCATGCATGGTGAACTTTAAAAGCTTTTTAAGCTTTTATGTTGTTAATGATTTTTAAGAATACCAACATTTACAAAATATAACAATCAGCTTAACAAGAGCTCCTTAACTATTTCTTGTTAAGCTAACAACCAGAATAGGGCTGTAAATTTAATGCGAGCTTTTCTGACATTATTTCTATAGAATTTTATGCCAAAAAGTTTACACATACAGCCCTATTCTGGTTGTTAGCTTAACAAGAAATAGTTAAGGAGCTCTTGTTAAGTTGATTGTTATGTTATGTAAATGTAAGTATTCTTAAAAATCATTTACAACATAAAAGCTTAAAAAGCTTTTAAAGTTCACCATGCATGGTGAAAATTGATATGCCTATTGAAAGAAGAGATGCGCGATATGAATAGATGCTTCGAGTGCAGCTTGTGACTTTGCAAGGGCTTGAAAAATTTGCCACGGCTACTGAAAGATTTCATTACCATATTACAACACTTAAAATAAGTAAAAATTCTTCCATTTTTCAGTTTAATGTATTTAAACTCCATATTATATTATAATTTGTATTTTCTTTTTTATTATTTGCACAACAATTTTCTATCTAAGCACAAAAATTTCATTCGTTGTTAAGACTCTTTCTGTCATTAACAAAATTGCAAGGAAAAGAGCTTTTAAGTTTGCAGCAGAATACGAAACCTTAACAAATTGTGAATATTAACTATTTTGTTAATGTGGTGAGCTTAGTTAAGCTGCCAGAATAGGGCTGTTATTATAGAGTCGACATGAAAATGACTATTGGTATGGCCCATTTTCTCTGGTGGATATTTTAGTTTTTTGAGAGATATTATTTCAGTTACAAAATAATCTTTTCTTCTGATCGAAAAAATAACGATAAAAAAATAACTTTTATTTCTGATCGGAAAAAAGAACGGCCAAAAAATAACTTTATTTCTAAACGAAAATATCGCTAAAAAATAACTGTTATTAAATGATTGATTGATGGCGATAATCGTTATTCGCGGTCCCTGCTAACTTGACTTATAATCGAATTTTAGAATTATTAATTCTACAAATGTTTGGTGAATCCGCTATAAATAAAAGCAGAGTTTGAAGTATTCTGTAATCTGTGCGAAGACGTAGAAACTCTATTGTGTGCAGCTAATGTTTCAGAAAGCAGTACAAAAATCCATTCCTACGGTTAACAAATTGTCTTGTTTGCTGTGCACAGCACCAGTTACTGTTGCAGTGAATGATAGTACGTTCAGTAAAATAAAATTAATTAAAAATTATTTAACTCACAAAAGTTATGTACCAAAAAGCATTAGATTTTGAACTGGAAGTCAGTGAAAAATTCGAATGGCGGTCTGAGTACCAAACACCGGCAACCCTGACTGGAGTAATTTTGTTGTAGCTCGCGTAACATGAAGTAAATTTTATAAAGGGTAATGATGCCTTAAATGTCCATTAATTAGATTAACTCATATAATTGGATTTTTATGAACATGGGTACATTTTGCATGTGTCAAATTTTAATTTTGGTCATATTCTTAATTTAAAAATGCAGTGATAACATAATATTTATCTAGTGAAATTACATATTGTGTTAGTGTAGCACGCGTTGCCATTTTTGGTCAACATGTTCAGAGAATAAATTTATTTCGAAAGTTGTGGGTACATTAGGCATAAATAAAAAAAGCAGGATATCAATAAGTTATGGTTTATAAGCATCTGCATTATAAAACCCTCCTTTTTAGAATAATCCAAAAAGTGTGGGAACTCGTGTCACAAATAATTAGATACTCGCATGACTATTAATTACTATACTAAACTTAAAAGCTTCTTCTAGCTCTATCTAATGCACAAAAATTAAAATTAAATCAAAATTGTTTGAAAAAATTCAGGCTATTATGCTCAAAATGGCCATCCGTATGCATTAAGGGTGACCTTTGCAATAGGGAGATTTTTGAAAAGAAATTTTCTTAAGATGGATGGCTGGAAAATCGTTCCTTTTGATTCAAAAACAATAAAAATATCGAATTGCAAGTAATCGGAAACTATTTACCCGACCATCAAAGCGATTTAAATTTAAAATTGAAAAATATATGTACATCTTTTTGACTTTTTACATATTTCCCGATTCTTTGCACATAAAACCTTATGTTGTGCCTAAAACTGGTATGCACTTTGAGTTTGTTATTTAATTGTCCTTTAAAAATGCGATGTAAAACATAACAATCGGATAAAAATTGCTAGAGTTGTGATACTTTACTTCTTGAAAAAATGTCTTTTTCTTGTTGTAGTAAAAAAAAATGTTAAAAATTAATTTTTGAAAACATTTCAATAAAATGCTGATGAAATGTTTTCTGAAAAAACATTTAATTCAAATACAAAACATTATGTGATTGCGTTGAATAACTTGTCGTTAAGAAATTTTTTGCCAGAAGTGTAACATTTGTAAAACTCGAAAGGAGTTTGGGTAATTTTTACGAAAAAAATCCTCAAAAATCCACAAATGCGGAATTTAAAAAAACGACTTAACGGGTGACTCTGGCATAGTCTTAAGCTATTGTGTGCGAAATTCTGATGAAAAAGTTATAGCTATTCAAACTTGATTTTTTTCAAAAATTTTTAAAGTACCTGTTTTTGGTATTTCGAACACAACAAGCGTAAAATGTGAGTTTTGCGTACGTTTTCGGGTAGAATTTACCGAATTTTCTAGTTCTAAACAAATTAGATGTAGACAGGGCCGTAGCCAGGATTTACCCAGGGGGGTTTGATGAACATTTTTTTATTCCAATGGCGAAAAATTCCATTTGTACCCCTCTAAAAATTAACCTTGGTTTTTTTTATAACTATTCCCAAAATATTTTGGCTGTAACAATATCCGCCAGTGTGCTAAAACATTTTGTAAAAACCTCCAAAAATCATGTGTTTCGTAAATAAACTGGCAGAAAGATACTAAAGGCCGGAAAAGGCTCTTCAAATCTGCATCAACAAATTTTAAAGTTTTGCAATAGCATTAAGGATAGTGCTTTTTTTCGTGAATTTATTCATATTAAAGCTAAAATATTAATTATAAAATAAACACCTTATGAAAAAATTTTGTAAAAATTAAAAAAAAAATAAAAATTAAGTTATTTTAATTTTGAAAGTCCTATCTGGCAAATTAACAAATTGTTAACCATTATTTTGAATAATTTTATGTGTTTGTTGTTTTCAATACAAAGTTTAAAGCTCAAAAAACAAAATTTGTTAATGAAATTGTCAATAACTGAAAAGCAGTTGACAATTTTTATCACAACTTTTTATTTTTGAGCTTCAAATTTTGTTTTAAAATAAGAAAATTGCACAAACATATAGAAATATTCGATATACTGGTTAACAATTTGTTAATTTGCCAGAATAGGGCTGTAAGTCTGCTATTTGCTTGGTGTTTGTTCGTAAACAACTGATTTTGACAGCTAAGGTACCCACCACAAGAGAGAATTGTATCTATTAACACTACCTTCTTATATACCTTGGTCGGGACAGATTCAAATTACAATTAGAAATTCTGTTGAGCTCTCACAAATACAAAAAACCCATACTTTATGTCCTTAGTTCCATGGTGTAATCATATTTGGCATTTCATTTGAAATTTTAATATGAAACCTTTCAATTGTCAAAATATGGCAGCATGTCACAGAAAAATATTGAAAAATGTAATGGGATGAGAACACCACATGCTTAGTTCCCTCTTACTTTGCAATGGTTTTTGCACCGGTGTGAAGTTTGCCCAAAATCTTCATTCCAAATTTTTTAACTCAGCCCAACTTTTGAATTCGCCGTAAAACTCAACCCAAACATTTTAATTCGTCGCAGCTTATTTAAAGTGACAAAAAATAGCTAAATAATTTCTTTTAAAAGGAAAAAATTCAGAAAATATGTACAATAATGCAAAAATACAAGCTGTATAGTAAAATTTGGGCTAAAGTGCAAAAAATAAATATTTTTGTGTGAAAGTCAGAATTTAATTTTCTTTTTTTTTAACGAAAAAAGTAAAGAAGTAGAACAGGATCCATTCTACATTTTTGTTCGAAAATGTATTTTAATCTGGCACATTAACTGACACTATTCTCAAGTCCCGCTCTATCGTCCTTGGTACCGTAAAATGGTCTTGAAGTAATATAGTAAGTTCAGAAAAAAGATTTCTTTTTAAAACGAATAAAACTGTAGGAGCCAAAAAGGTTCCACTCTATATTTTTGTTCGAATATATATTTTTATATATTTAATCGAACGGCACTATGCCCAAGTCAGCCTCTATCGTCCTTGGTACCTAAATTTGGGCTGAAGTGCAAAAAGCGTGATTTTTTGATGAAAGTAAGAATTCCAAACCCCAATATTTGCCCCAAACTAAAAGTTTCCATCCTGAATTTTTGATATGTGAAAGCAGATAAAAAACTGATTATATTAGGCCTTAATCCCAAAATTGCTATCTATCGTCCTTCATACCGTAAAATGATTTTGAAGTAAAATACTCAGTATAGAAAAGAAAAAGTTTCCTTAATTTGGGCTGAAGTGAAATCCCAATTTTGGGATTAAGGACTAATATATTCAGTTTGCTATCAGCTATCATATATTTCAAATCCAGGATGGAACTTTTTATTTTGGGGCAAGTTTTGGGGTGTGGAATTCTTACTTTCATAAAATAGTCATGATTTTTTGCACTTCAGCCCAAATTAAGGTACCAAGGACGATAGAGCGGGACTTGAGCATAGTGCCGTTCGATTAAACACATAAAAATACATTTTTGAACAAAAATGTAGAGTGGAAGCTTTTCACCTTCTACAGTTGTTTTTTATTTTAAAAACATTTTTTTCTGAACTGAGTATTTTACTTCAAGACCATTTTTGTATGAAGGACGATAAATAGCAATTTCGGGATTAAGGACTATAATCATGCGTTTGTCATCAGCTATCATATATCTCAAATCCAAGATGAAACTTTTTGTTTTGGGGCAAGTTTTGGGGTGTGCAATTCTTGCTTTCATACAAAAATCGCGATTTTTTGTACTTCAGCCCAAATTTAGGTACCAAGGACGATAGAGTGGGACTTGAGCATAGTGCCGTTCGATTAAACACAAACAAATACATTTATGAACAAAATGTGGGGTGGAACCTTTTCACCTGTTATATTTTTTTATTTTAAAAATATTCAAGACTATTTTACGGTATGAAGGACGATAGATAGCAATTTTGGGATTAAGGACTAATATAACCAGTTTGCTATCAGCTATCATATACCTCAAATCTAGGATGAAACTTTTTGTTTTTGGGCAAGTTTTGGGATGTGGAATTCTTACTTTCATAAAAAAATTTTGGAAATTGAAAATATATGTAGCAGCCAACGTGTTAACAATTATTTGGATATACAAACATAGCCGAATTTTGAAAAGCAATGAATGAGTTATTATTATAGGCACTGTACCCACATTTTTATGGAAATACCCATGCTGTTTTTTAGTAGCGTTCGGATATGACGTCATATATATCAATAATTATTATACTTTCACACTGCGCTCTAATGGTAAGTATTAGTGTATTTTACTTGATTGAAATGCTAATAAATCATAAATCATTAGGCACAAGGCAAGGTTATATTGAAGTATGTTCAATGTATAATTATTGATCCGGATTTCAGTGAATTCGAGTACTGTTACATTAAAGGTGTAAACCGCAGTTACAGCTACATTTCACTCAAAGTAAAGCTTTACAAAATACCTGTTACCAATATCAGCGTAAGTCTAGATATTTCACCACCTGTGGTATTACTCATTTATTTTTTTTTCGTTCGTAGACTTCAATAACCTTGCTTAAAAAAAACAATAGTTTCAAATTGTTCTTGTACAATATCACAACTGATTCCTGCAAAGTCCTGAAAGGCTCCAAAAATCCTCTACTTAACTATTCTTATCAGTTATTTTCCATGGACAACAATATAAACGATACGTGCTACTATGATGTAAGCTTTTTTCAGGAATATGCAAGAAAATACTCTCAATTAAATTTAACAAAATTTTTATTATAGCATGATGTCATTGTGAAAAAGCTTTCTACAAGCCGCATTGAGTATTTATTCAATGAACTTTTGTCAAGGGCAATAGGAGAATACGCCATTTATACAACCTGGTCAGCTTATAATGTGCCACGTGCTTTTTTTAATATGTACTTTAATGTGATTTAATGTTCATGTTATTTGGAGAATTTTTGCGGGCCAAAAGATATGTAATTCAAAATAAATTTTAGACACCAAATAATATGAGCAAAAAAATTCTCAATGATCGATCTCCAGTATTCAGGTGACCATAAAGTTTTGCCAGAAGAGGAAATTTTTCCCGTTTTGTGGCAATTTTTAGCCTTAAAGGAAAAACGGAGACAACAATTTGAGTATTGCAAGAAGTTACAATTGATACAGTTAAGTTTTATCAATAAATCATACAAAAAATAATAAACTCTTAAGCTTTTCAGTTTCTTAAGGAAATTTTTTATTTATTTTCTTTTTTTTTTAAGTTTTTATACATTTTTTATGTTTGTTTATGTGAAATAAGAGAAAAATCTTAAATGTTACAGTAAAACACTACAAAAACTTAGAAGTAATAATGTTAATTTAACGAAAACGTATACAAATAATATTGTTAGCATATTTAAATACTTAGCTGATGAACAAAAGTTGCAGCAGTTGTTATGAATAGTTATAAAATAATAGCGATTTGTTATTTTGCAATAAAGGAAACATGCCAAAGATATTTAAGGTTTTGCTAAACTAAGAGTTTTAGAATGAGAACATTTTTAATAATAAGAAAATGTTAGTTTTCAAAAGTTTAACTATAATCAATTCTTAAGTCCATTAATGTAATAGCAAAAGAAATACATAAGAAATTATGAAAAGTTAAGCATAATTAAGACTACATAAATATTTTTTTCTTAAATGTTTGTTTATATTTTTGTTCTTCGCTACAAACAACACATGCACTTAAAGATTTTTCATTTATCTAATGTTGGTATAAAAAATATATTTGTATGTTTGTTGTAGCTAAACTATTAATAATAATGCCTTAACAAGACGGCAGCATTTTTAATTTGTTGTTGTAGTTGAGTTATAATTTTTTTTTTTTTGTTTTTGAATTAAGGAAATTATGTTGCGTTTTATATTGCATTTTTTTCATCGTTTTCATGTAGCGAAACACTTAAGTTTGAGGCACATTTTGTGTCATGTATAGAGTGCTTAGGCGAAAAAAACTCCAGTTGTAAAAATTCATGTTCAGTAAATTTGGATAGAAAAGTTTTTAATTGCTTTTTCCTCATTTAAAATTCATATAAACACGTTTTCTATACTTTTTTAATAATGACACATTCATTCATTTATTTCATGTTCATTTTTTTCTTTAAAGACTTCTGTTATTTTTTTTATTTTAAAAACTTTCATTTCTGTTTTTATTCAGCTTTTGATATCGCGAAATGTGCCATTGAAATTTCTTAAAATGTTCTTTTTTATTTTTTATTTCTTTTTTGTTTACTTCACTTTCATTGCATGTTGATTTGTTTTTATTTCAGGAGTTCTGTTTAGGTTTTTTATTGATATTTTGTTTTTCATCTTCAGAACTTCTGTCTCTTTTTGTAACGCAACATATACCATTGAAATTACTTGAAATGTTCCCTTCTTGGAATTTTTTCTCACTTTCATTCATTATTCTCAAAAAGAAAACCTATTTCTTCACATTTTTTACTGGTTTTTCATATTTTCTTTTCAAAAAAGAAATCCTTGTGTAAGCTTTTCATTCATTATTTTTTTAAAAAAAAGCTTTTTGTAAGCATTTTTTTAAGCTCTTTCATATTTTATTCTCAGAAAGAAGTGATTGATAAATTTTTTAAAAAATTTTATTTCTTTTTAAAATCTTTTTAAATTTACATGCCAAAAAATAAGGCCTTCTGGGCTTTTTTTCTTTCATTAATTTTGCTTTCAAACCATTCGTAAGCTTTTGTAATTTTTTATGTTCAATTCATTTTTGATACTCAAAAAGTAAGCCTTTTGTAAGCTCATTTATAATTTTATTTTTTCACAGGCCAAACATTATTTATTGTATTTGAAAAAATATCAAAAGGAGCTTTTTTGTACAAAAACACAATTGTGTTTGTATTATTTATGATACTAAACAGTAAGCTTATTCTTAGCTTTTTGCTAATTTTTTTTACTACATTAACTTTTAAGAAGCTTTTATTTATATTAATTGTTCCAAAAATGAGGATTTTTGTAAAAAAGTAGCCATTCATAAGCTTTTGTAACTTTTTATATTCAATTCATACTTGATACCATTCGTAAGCTTTTTTAATGGTATATTTTTCGTATCATTATTATCAAAAAGTAAGCTTGTTGTAAGATATTTGCAAGCTCTTTTAAATATTTTTTTAATTTTCACAGGCCAAAAATTAATTAATGCTTGTATTTTTATAACTAATAATCAAAAAGTAAGAACTTTGTAAGCTTTTAATTAATTATTTTTTTATGATTTGATTATTTCCTTTCAATTTCACAAAACCCCTTTTGCAAATATTTTATATATATCTTTTGAATATTATTTATTCTCAAAAAGTAAAACTTTTAAAAACTTGATTTTTTTTTTTTCAACGATATGTATTAAATGCCATAATTGTCAAAATATTACATTATTTTCACATCTACAAATTCGATTCGCATCTGGCAAAAAATTTTGGACCAGATTTATTACCATAAAATCTTTTATATAGCACATTTGAGGCTATTCAATGTTTTGCAGCTTATAAGTTTGCCAATTTATATAGCGCCTTTCTAGCAGCTTTGCGCTTTTGTTTTCATTCATTTCCATGTATGTCTGAGCTTGCAACTCTCTCGAGTGCCATTTGGCTCATTACATATTATCATTAGCTTCCTTAAGTAGCTTTTCTTGCTTTGCTTGGCAAGAAATGCCTTCCTTTTCAATTGCTTGCTTTTTAATTTTGCTTTTAATTTCACTTTGGCGCCAACAGTGGGTCCACCCTTTTTGTTTTGCTTTTTTTTCACCATTATCATTGAAGCCTGTCCTGCCACCTGTTAAGGTTCCTTTTGTCATCTTAGAAATTTCCACCTTTGGAATCAATTAAATTTTATACATAAGCTTTAGCAATTAATGCAAAGTTTTAATTTTCTAAATTGCTTAAATTTATTTAAACAAACTTAATTTTTAGAAGTTAAACACATTAAAAAAAAAACATATTACATTCAAATTCATAAACTTAAAATTGCAAAATAAATTAATACAAGTCATAAGATTAAGTGTGTAAAATATTTGAAGCTTCCATTAGAGCAGAGGAGGCGGTACTAAAACTAAATAAGACAACATAAATTTTAGCCACCTGCTTCATGTAATTATATCATCTACATAGCTTAAACCAAATTAGCGCCTAATTCAGAGCGGTACAAAAAACAAAATGTTTTTCATGACAAAATTCAATACATATTTCAAAAACATTTCGTTTCTTTCAAATGTTTTGCATTTCATCCAAGAAAAGAAGCAACCAGGCTTCTTTAGCGTTGGGCTTTTCAAATGCTTAACATTTTCTTAACCCGGCACCTCCTTAACACACAAACTTATCAGGTATGTTAAACGTCTAAAAAAAATGACCCTAGGTTAAAAAAGAAAACGTCGGGCTGCAGCCTTAGCCGCTCACTGCCGCCGAGTGCAACGCAGTTGAACTGCGCCAGCTTAAATACTCCGAGCGGTGAGTGAATGGGGCTGATTGGCTGGCCTCAAGGCACGCATTCTTTTTTGCCGCATTGCTGCAACAACTCATATTGGCGGCGGACCGCGTATGTAGCGCAGCTGTGGCGTAAAACTCATGGAGAAATTATTTAGGTTGTCGCAGCAGTTGGGCTGCATGAGACAGGCGGCACAGAGGAAGGTGAACAGCGCCATTTGCAATGGCAACGCAGCTTTGGCAATGCGCCAGGCCCATCCATTCTTGCGCGTCTTATCAACGTTATCGTCAGCATCATCGACAAGTTCAAACTCGAGTGCCGGATCCTCAGCTGGATCGTCGCCATCACCGTCGGCTGCAGTTGCTAAAAACGCCTCATCTTGGCAATCAGCTCCAGTCACTGTGTTCTGCTGCATTGTGCCGGAATGATTGCGCTCCTTGCGTTTGTTGCGACGCTGCTGCTTAGAGGGACTCGAATTCGCTGTCTGCTGTGTGCCCAGCTGGTCATTTGACCTCATGCCTCCATTGGTAGCAATTAAATATTCCTCATTCTCTGCTTGCTGCCGTTGTCGCTGTTGAGCTTCTAATAACTGCTTCTTATTCTGATGCGTGGCAGCGGTGCGCACGATTAAATCACGGCATGTGTTCTGCAGATGCTTTAATTCAGCCTCCGCTGATTCCATGCGTGCCGCAATTGATTTCATTGCTTCGCTGCCAGGCGCTAGGGCGGATTCTAATTGTTTGGCTAGACGTCGCAGTACACCAAGACGTCGTTCACGCTCAGAGAGGCCACCATCGGAGGTGGTGCCACCATCCGAAATGCCCGAGTCTGAGAGTGAGCCATTCGAAGCGGTAAACTTGGCAATGTGCAGTATATGATTGGGATCGAGATGCTCCTGCACTGCCATGAGCTGAAAAGTGAAAAAATATGTTAAAAAAATGTACTGATATTAACGTAAAATTCAAATAATACCTGTTCCTGGCTAACATTGACTTTCTCGGAGAGCAGCTTGGCCACAAGTTTGACATTTTGTGCCAATTCAACAGTCGTGGCGTGACCTTTGTCCAAGGCGCCCTCCAAGCCCTTTAGAGTGCCACGATCTTTACCCAAAACCTGTTGAAACTCTGAGAGACCACATTCTAACTGACGCCAAGCAATCAATGAAGCTGTCAAAACCTCCAAGTGGCTATTGATTCTAGCATCAGCCTCATCCCAGGCACTGTACATATCACTAACTTCGTCCTTGAGATGTTTATGAAACTCAGATTCCGAGTGCACCAGTGTATCTAGTTGTGCTTTTGTCGCAGCTTCAGCTGTTGCAGCTTGTGCTGATGATGATAAAGATGCTAATGAGGCTGCTGCCCCAGTAGTGGTGGATGTACCAGTGCTCATGACGTGTGCCTCAACTTGATTGCCGTTGCTATCTGTTACGGTGATTGTGGCCGTTTGTTGTTCTTCCGTCTGCTCCAATTGTTGAATTGATGTTTCGTGCATAATGGTGATGCTTTGCTGTTCATTTGTTGTAGTTGTATGTGTTTCAGTAGCCGTTGTTGTTGTGGTTGATGTTGCCGCTACTGCGGCGGCTACTTTGGCAGCCGCCTCTTCCACAGCAGCTTGTAGTTTACGCTCTTGCCGGGTCAACCAACTGTGAACGGATGCATTCAGGCGCAACATACTTGTGCGGTAGGTTTGTAGTTGTGTTTTTTCATTCTATGAGTGTGGGGAAGAGAGAGAGAGAGGGAAAGAATTATATATTAGCGAAACTTTTGAAATTATTTTAATACGCAAATTACAGCTTTATTATATTTTACATTAAATTTTGTAGACCGAGAACCAGCGTCCACTAGACTTAAGTTATTTTAGCAAAGCTAAGGTTATGTGTGTGCCTCGAATTGTATGGGGCGGAAAAAACTTCCATTTGCACCCCTTTAAAAATTAACTTTGGTCTATTTTATAACGATTCCCCAAATTATTTTGGCTGTCACAATAACCGCCAATGAGCTAAGCAATTATGACAAAAACCTAAAAAAATCAAGTTTTTCGTAAATATATTGGCTGGTGTCATAGTTGTAAAATAATAAACTGTCAAAAATTAAAGGCCGGAAAAAGCTCTTCCAATCTGCAACACACGATTTTAAAATTTTTGCAATAGGATAATGCTGTTTTCTAAAAATCAAACGGGCCGACGCCTAGCCAGGGAAGTTCAGCCAGATATCTTAAAGGTAATAAAAACAGTGTTCTAATCACAGTAGCAAAGCTAAATTTGATATAAATTTGGGGGGGTCAACATGATAAACACAAACATCAAACCACTACCCAAGTAACAATTTTAGCCATATGTTAATTCTTGCAGAGCTTTTAGTGCTATCTTATATAGCAGCAAGCTTCAACTATAGCTTTAGTCGCGCTACTAAAGCTCTTGCAGAGAATAAATAAGGCTACTTTTTTGAGTTTAACAGCACTATTTTTGCATCATACGAAAAAAAGAAGTAGCTGTCAACTTTTAAAAGAGTCCCTGTCAAACCCCAATAAGAGCTCTTGCAAAGCTCTTTTTTTCTTATTCGCTTAAGTATGTATGTGTTAAAAATTAACTCAATTAATATATAAAATTTGACAAGTGTGTGTGATGTAAAGATATAATAAACTGATTATTATATCAGACTCGTTATACGCTGCGTGCATTCGTTCGTGCATTCGTTATACGCTGCGAATTTCGGTGCGCTTTTGTTTTATCGGAGACGTCAATGTAGTACTTCGATAAAAACTTTTTAACAAAAAAAAAACCAACTACAAAACCACTACGAAGTAAAAAAATTACTTTTCGCATTAATTCTTTGTCAAATTTGATAATTTATTTATATATATTTTTAAATTGGATATCTAATTATTATAATTTTTTTTCTATTTTGTATTACCATAAATAATTTCTCCATGAAAATAAAACCTTTAAAGCCGTAGCGTTTATTTTATAAAATTCTGATTATATTAGCGCCAACTTTAAAGGTTTTATATTCATGGAGAAATTAATATATTTATGATCATAATACAAAATAGAAAAAAATGTATAGTAATAAGATTTCCAATTTAATAATATATATATAAATAAATTAACAAATTTGACCAAGAATTAATGTGAAAAGTAATTTAAAACTATTTTTTACTTTGTGGTGGTTTTGAAGTTGGTTTTTTTTTTGTTAAAAAGCTTTTATTTCTTCCTTTTTAGAGATTATGATAACAATTTTACCATTGTTGTAACGAATTTTTTTACCCTAGCGTCAAAATTAACTGAAAAACAGTATTTTTCTTATATTTCCACGCCCTTTTGTCCAGTAACGCCCACGTTCTTGACCGTGAATTTTGTACCTAATTTCAGTATCCTAGTATCAATATTATTCGAGTTTTGGCGTTTTTCTAATATTGCCACGCCTTTTTCGAACGCCTACTTTTTTGACCGTAATTTGTAATAATTGTTTGAACTCTTGTACCAATTTCCAGTACCCTAGGTCAATATTAACTGCGATACAGTGTTTTTATTATAGTGCCACGCCCACTTTCTTCACAGAAAATTTTTATAACTATGCCTACCCCTGTACCTAATTTTAGTACCCTAGTGTCAATATTATTCGAGTTACAGCCTTTTTCTAATATTGCCACGCCCTTTATCGAAAAAAGCCCACTTTTTCAACATAACTTTTAATAATTGTGCCAACCCCTGTATTAAATTTCAGTACTCTAGTGTTAATGTTATTCGATATACAAAGTGTTTCTTATATTACCACGCCCCTGTGTCGAATACCGCCCACCAGCACCTCCGCGTCTAATATCTCTATCTGTTGACAAAAAATTGTGGCAATCGGGCAAGTACTTTAGGAGATATCGATGTACATACATTAAAAAAAAAACAAAAAAACCAACCAACTTGAGAACCTGCTCCTTTTTTAAGTCGGTTAAAAAACTACAGGGTCCGCCATATAAATTTTTTTTCAACTAGTGCTTATTTCGTGAATGGTAACATTTAGCTCATGTCTGACTTGACAGATAATTAGTTTTGTCCTTCCGCTGAACGAATATGGTTGTGTATACGCTTGAACAACGCTGAGAAGTGGGCCTGCGATCGACTTACAGAAGATGCCGATTTTGCCAAAAAAATCATCTTTTCAGATGAAGCTCCTTTTGATCTTGGCGAGTATGTAAACAAGCAAAACTGTCGCATTTGGGGCACAAAAAACCCGCACGCATACATTGAATAGCCGCTGCACCCAAAACGAGTCACTGTTTGGTGCGGATTTTGGTCCAGAGGCATAATTGGTCCATTTTTCTTCGAAAATGAGCAAGGAGTGGCCGTTACAGTCAATGGCGATCGTTATCGGGCCATGTTGAACGAATTTTTGTTCACAAAAATTGAAGAGAAGGATATTGGCAACATTTGGTTTCAACAGGACGGCGCTACGTGCCACACAGCCGAAGCTACACTCGATGTTTTGCGCCCTGTTTTTGAAGATCGCATTATCAGCCGCAGAGCTGATGTTGTTGGCCACCACGGAGCTACGATTTGACACCGTTGGACTATTATTTGTGGGGTGACTTTCAAATAAAAAAAAAAAAATTTGAGAAAATATCCATTAGTTTTTTTTATAGAATTTTAAAAAAAAAAAAGAAGTTATTTGGCGGACCCTGTACAACGGGCTTAAAAAATAATTAAAATTAAGAAGTGTTTATTATTTAAAAATAGTTTGAAAATTTTTAACATTCTTTAAAATCAACTAAAAATGATTTTAATACTTTATTCTTAAATATATATAACATAGAAATCATAAATTTTGTTTAAAATAATATTGTTAACTATTATATTTAGCTTTCTTTAACTCTCAAGATTTTCTATTTTTAATACGATCGCCATTTTTTCCAAAGAAGCTCTTTATCAGATTTTTTAATCACTTGTTATTTTCAAAAAATTGATTGCATTAATTTACAGTATTTTACTTTAAAATGCTATTCCAAAAATACTATCTATTAGCTTTAAAAATGCAATACAAAAATACATATTAAAGCAAACATTATACTGAATTTACTTAACAAAACAGTTTCAAAACAGCTCTATAGTTATGTTTATTTATTTAAGGGGTTAGGGGTAGTCAGAATTTTTCACACATCAAATTATTTTTTTTTACATTTTCTACATTATACAAGGTATAATATTTTTAAAATGTTCTCTGAAAATTTGAAGTGAATCCAACCGGTTTATTATTTGTTTGTCGCCGGTATGCCTGTGGTATTTCCACTGAGCAGTCGGTAGTTGTGTGTATTATTAAAAAAAAAAATTATTTTTCACAACAAATTTCAAAACAAAAAAATACAGGCACGATATAACGCTAAACAAAAAAAAAATGTTTTTTACCATTGATTTCTTTGGGCCTCTAGACCCGCTACGCTCATAGAGGTTAAAGGATTTCATGAGAAATTCTTTTAAGAAGACATTTTTAAAATTTGTTCAAAATACATCAAATAGTTCACAATCAATTATTTAAAGCAATATGCGATGTCCAACCCTTTGTATGGGCTCGCCCCACTGTGCGCCGAGATGGAGAAGCATTTGTAAGATACTTTTTAAGTAGGTGTGTTCAGATGGCATCCATGGCAACAAAAACTTTACGTAAACACGTTTTTCTCGAAACTACGCTTTTCGACCTCGTTGATGTTACTACAAAAAAACTATTTAACCGATCGGACTAAAATTTTAAATATTATTTTACATATGTGTATGTAATGCAGTTTATAAATATTCATTAATATTTAACGTTTTTGTGATGCGATCTAACATAAAAATAAATGTTAAAATATGCGAAACTTCGCCATTTTGTTTTGTTTTTGCCCAAATGTGGAATGAGTGTTACCATATAACTTAAAAAAAAATATAAAAGTTCATCTTTTAACCTTTAAAAAAATCCTAAAAATACCTCAAATTTTCGAGCGCTTTTGAAATAAATAATAAATTTTGAAATAAATAAAAAAAATACCATTGATAAAAAAATATACTAATTGAAATAATTTAGTATAAATATTAAATGCGCAGCTTTTCCTTCAAAAATAACAATCTGCTTAAAAGTAGAAATCTAAATAAAGTTTCAATAATACAAGTATAAAGGCAGTTAAAAAAAAAGAAAGATCAAAGCACCAAGGCATGCGCCTTATACAAACAAGGTTTGGTCTATGACCTTAAAGGAAAGGGATAGATTTATTTAGAGGTATTGATTGGAACCATACGTGAATTATTGATAAGACGAAACAACCATGAAACACAATTTGAATTGCTTTTAAACGAGGTTAGTGTTATGCCTTAACCTCGGCAAGCATTTCCAGCTATTTGCTATAAATTTGTTCCCATTCTTTAATTCCACATTTTCCACAATTAGTTGGGGATTTTTAGTTTTCCATAATTCTTAAAAGTAGGAGAGAACAAAGAAAGTGAAAAGAACCAAGCCCGAACCCGGATTTGAACCAGCAACCTCTGTTTTCATAGTAAAGCGCACTCTCCACTAGATTACAAAGGCCGACAAGTACGTAGTACTAGCATACAACTAGTTTCAAAAATACAACTAGAACAAAACGAATACTAGCATATAACTATGTTAAATATGTTTTTGAGGACTCGTCTGTTGATGTTATATGTGTGTCTGAAACTTGGTTCTGTTGTGAAATATTGGATTAATTACATGAAATAACAATAGAGTTCAGCTACTACAGCTTTTTCACACTTTCTCCGCAATAGATCATTTTAAGAACCAATCCAAATATCATTGAAATATCTCAAAGATTTCGGTAGAAGTGGTCAAAAAAAAAACCAAAAGGGAGAAAAATTTACCCACCATAATATGGGTTGGGCTCAGGGACAACACAAGACATAACAACTAACCATGCGTTTACATAGATCTTATCCTTCATTAGTTTTCAATCTACTTTTGAGTTGACCTTTCGACAAGTTAACATCATACACGTTACAGTTGTTAACAAAGGTACTCATGCGATTTAATGGAGCAGTTAACATATAATTTGTTCTACTAAATGGTAAATAAATCAAGTTGTTAGAGTTTCTACGGCTTCTACGGTTAGTGTTAAATTTTATAAGAGAAAGAAGCTCTGGAGAGTCGAATACACCAGTTATGAGTTGGTGTAAGTAGACGATATCAGCAGATTTTCTTCTCTCACTTAAAGATTGCATTTTTAATAATTTCAAACGATCCTCATATGGAGGAAGGTTAAATGTGTCAGTTCCACTCAAGCCTCTTAGAGCAAACCGAACAAAACGTTTTTGAATTCTTTCTATACGATCAACATGCACATTGTAATGTGGGGACCATACTTGACTTGCGTACTCCAAGTGAGGACGCACGATTGAATAGTACAGAGTTGTAGTTGTTATTAAGCTATCAAACTCTTTGGCCCACCGTTTTATAAAACCAAGCATAGAAGACGCTTTTTTACAAATTGTGTCCATATGCATGTTAAACGACAATTTAGAATCCATGCATATCAAGGTCTTTGACGGTAGTTACACGACTTAAAGCAGTATCTTTAATTTTGTAATCAAAAATAAAATTGTTCCTTTTACGCGAAAAGGTCATAGTTTGGCATTTATCTGGATTTAAAAACATGTTATTTTTAGAACACCAAACCTCAAAGGAGTTCAAGTCTGACTGGAGCAGGTCTGAATTGTCCTTAGAATCAATTGTTCTGTATATTTTCATATCATCTGCATAAATAAGCAAATGAGAGTGTTTGATGACGTGGGTAACATCATTAATTGCCAAAATAAACAGAAGTGGACCCAGGTGGCTTCCTTGAAGAACACCCGATTCTGCAACAAATTCAGAACACAACACGCCTCGGAACCGTATTTGATAAGATCGCTCCATCAAATACGATTTGATCCAGTCTACAAAATATTGTGGAAATCCCATTAATTTAAGTTTAATTAAAATTAGATTATGTGGTAATTTATCAAATGCTTTGCTAAAGTCAGTGTAAATACAATCGACTTGGCTACCAGAATTAATAGATTTTAAGCAGAATGTAGTGAAATCAAGGAGATTAGACACAGTGGATCTGCCAGTAACAAAACCATGCTGACGAGTTGTCATGACTTGCCCACAGTGAATTTTCACTCGATCGTACACTATTCGCTCAAAAAGTTTAGGAATCGAAGACAATTTAGCGATAGGCCTATAATTAGTGACGTCATTCGTGCAACCTTTTTTGTAAATAGGACTGATATAAGATTTTTTCCAAAAAAGAGGAAAATTACTTTCATTAATTGATTTATTAAAAAGTAACGAAAGTGGCTGACATAAAATGGAGCCGCATTGTTTTAACACTGCGGCAGGAATTCCATCTGGTCCAGCGCTAAAATCCTCATCGATTGATTCAATATACTTAAAAATATCCTCTGAGGTAAAAGATATATGCCCCAAAGAAACTCTGGATGCGTTGTTCATATAATCAAAATATGCTAAATCAGGATTAAAAGAATCTGAACAAAATGATTCTTTAAAAAGATTGGCAAATAAGCCACAAATAATGGTGGAATCGTCAGTAAATCCATCCTGAAGTTTGAAAGAAGAAGGAAATCCATCAGTCTTCTTCTTAACATTAATAAATCCCCAAAATTTTCTTGGATCAGACAAAATACTCAGCTTCATATTATCCAAATACTCATTATATAATACAGCTGAGCAATTCTCAAATTCCAGAAACAAACGTTTGTATGCTTCTAGGTCATTTGAGTCAAAACTACAAACATATTTCTTCCATGCCCTATTCCTATTGTTGCGAAGAGTCTTTAAATCCTTTGTGTACCAAGGGTACGCAGAATTTTTCGCAAATTTGAGACTATATGGTACAGACTGAGAAAACATAGCAAAGAGCTCCGTATAGAAAAAAATTTATTGAACTATTAAGACTATTATTATTTATGTACTCTGTAATTATATTTAATTTACTATAAAGTAAATGATTCAACCTCAAAAAGTCAGCATTTTTGAAACTGAATTCATAAACTGTGTCAACAGAGCTTGAATTTACCATATTCTCCCTATCGGATTTATACCAAACACTCAAAGGTGGATGCACAAAAATGTGTTTCATCGTCAGAAGAATGCCATTTTAAGTCAGGCAAATTAAAATCGCCCAACAATAAAATGTCGTCATTAACGTCAAGTATATTTAATATAAATTCTATGCAATCCGCAAGGATTGCATAGACCTCTACACTGCTCTTGGGAGGAACGTATGCATTAATAACAAATACATTTGAATTGCAATGTACAACCTTAACGCATATAAGTTCGATATTAGCAGAGCAGGGAATATCAATAAAGGAACTAACACAGGAGTTCCTTACAGCTAATAGGACACCACCACCAACTGCAGAATTATTGTCAGCGTGTCTGTCCTTCCTATATACTTCAAAACTATTGTCAAACAGTTCTAAGTCAGTAATTCCTCCGTTCAACCAAGTTTCAGTTAACGCGATAATATCTTCAGAAAAATTCTGAGTTGACAAAAAAATGTCGCGCGTCTTTGAACGCAGTCCCCTTACATTTTGATAGTAAAGGGAAAGCCTATTTAGTTTTTTTGGGTCTGACTGGCGATATTATTTGTCCTTCTAGACCTGTGTTTAGGCTTAAACTCAGAAACAAAGATATTATCAGCCCACAGATTAGAGCTCAGAACAGTTGCAAACTCTTCAGCAGCCACTGTGAGAATAAATGATGCGTGGGACGGTTTATTGCCAATTTTTTTGCATGAGCAGAAAGCAGTCTGACTTACTAAACGATTATGTTTGACAAACGTCAATACATTTTCACTTGTTGTGTCGGGCTGAAGGCGTGAAATGAAAACCTTTTTTTTTCCTCGACAACGCTCTTAAATTTAATGAACTATTGCGCTCATTAGTTATGTCACTAGCCGGCGGAGAAAGAGATGGAGGAGATGGAGTGATAACTGTATTATCCATTCTCACTGGCGTAAACACTGGTTTAGCCGAGATCTGCTTCGTTTCTAAAGTGGCTGGAAGCGTCATACGCCGCTTATTATTTTTATTTTTTTAATTATTTCTCTTTTTTTTCGAAATATTTAGGTCTTTATTAGATGAAATGATTTGAGTCTCAGAAGAACAGGCTGGAAGAGTCTGAGACAATGCGGTCGAATTATTTACCGATGAAGACTTTTCATCATAAATGCTAGTGCTAGGTGAGGTGCTTATAATATAAAAAATTGTACACTTTCAGAAATGATAGACAAGATCGAAGAGGCGGAGGGGTAGCAATGTACTTCCGCAGTAATATTAATGCAAATTTTATAAGTAATTCGAAAAAATCTAGTCAAATTGAGTACCTGAATGTCTGCATAGCTGACAATAATTTGAAAATATTCTTGTCCTGTGTATACAACCCTAATAAGTGCAATAGTCTTAACTCTTATTTTTCTGAATTGTCAGATCTTTCAATTATTTTGTTGTATGTGGTGATTTTAATGTTAATATTTTATGTAATGACAGTATAACACAATCTCTTTGTGACAATATTACATCCGTTGGTCTGTCTGCTGTAAATAATACCATTCCTACACGTTTCTCGTCGAAAGATAGTCCTAGTCTTCTTGATTATTTTATAGTATATGAAATTTCAACTGTCCTTTTGTTTGACCAAATTTATTTTTTATCGGATCATGGCCTTATTTTCTGCACTCTTGACATTGACTTATCTTGTTCAGCTACGTCGCATACGTTTTCACGATTTTAAGTCTATTGATTCTTATGCTCTTTTCTGTGATCTGTCTGTAGCTCCGTGGAATAATGTATGGTTTTGTCCTAATATTGAAGATAAGCTGACCATATTTACAAGTGCAATAACTGAACTGTTCGTAAAACATGTCCCTTTGAAAACTGTAAATATTAAAAATATGTCCTGCCCGTGGTTTACAAACGTGTTCAGCTTGCCATAAAAAAAAAGAAATAGGTTGCATGCAATATGGAAAAAGAATCATTCATCTGAAAAATGGAAAAACTATAGAAGTGCTAGGAATGCTTCCATAACCATAATAAGGCAAAATAAGGTATTGCCACTCTTCCACCTAAAGTTTTGTGGAACAATCTAAAAAACTTAAGCATTGTTGACAAGCAAACACCTAACTGCCAGATGCATCCTGACCGTCTTAATGAATATTTTCTGGCTAGCGCCAATGTGAACCAAAATTACACGCCAAGTTCCCATACATTTTTAGGTACTCCTATTGAACATACATTTCAGTTTACCACGGTGACAGAAGACGATGTTGCAAAGGCTGTATTGAATATAAAATGAAATGCTGTTGGTGAAGATGGTATAAATATAAAATTTGAAAAGATTATTTTAGCACACATTCTTAGCTCTCTAACTCACATTATTAATTATTGTTTTACTACATCGTCTTTTCCACATTTGTGGAAATCTGCTATAGTAACGCCGGTGGCAAAAAAAATACAGCTTGTGAACCGAAGGATTTCAGGCCTATAAGCATCCTGTCTTCATTATCCAAAGTATGTGAATCTATCATGGCTAACCAAATATCATCATTCTTAAGTGAAAATAATCTTTTGTTTCCATTCCAATCTGGTTTTCGCGCAGGTCACAGTTGCTCTACTGCTACGGTTAAAGTAATGGATGATATAAGGTCTTATTATGATGATGGTAGACTAACTCTATTGTGTCTGCTTGATTTTTCAAAAGCATTTGACACTGTAAGTCATGAACTCCTTTGTCAAAAATTTAAATATTTCTTTGGTTTCTGCGACAGTGCCACTCAATTGTTAAGTAGCTATTTGACAAATAGAGTACAAAGAGTGAAGGTCGGCACTAATTTTTCATACTACGAAGCTGTTTGCTGTGGTGTGCCTCAGGGATCGTTTCTTGGCCCGCTGCTCTTCTCCATGTTCGTGAATGACATTTTTCACTGCTGCATATATTCGTCCATGCATGCTTATGCTGATGACGTTCAGATTTACTTGTCTGGTAGAACAAACCTCATGGAAGATTTAGTATGCAAACTGAATGAAGATCTTGACAGTATAAACCAATGGGCTATGAAAAATAGTCTTCACCTTAATGTACTTAAGTCGTATGTGTTGCCTGTCTCTAAATAAAAAAAAAGCCCTGACTCCATTCCAGACGTTATATTGGGTGATAAAATCATAAAAATAGTTAATAGTGTTGTAAGTCTTGGATTTAATATGAATGCTTCCCTTACTTGCACAGATCATATCAACAGTGTAGTCCGCAAAATCTATTACATCTTAGGATGTCGTAACCTTAGGATGTCGTCTGATTAAACACCTATTGATTTAAGACGTAAACTTGTAATTCAGCTCGTTGTCCCCGTCATAACATATTCTGAACTTGTATACAGCAAGTTAGACTCGCGGTCTCAACTTAAATTGCAGATCGCGTTTAATCATGCCACTCGTTATGTCTACGTCTTGCGTAAATTTGATCATTTAGATTAATTAAAAAACTCTATACTTGGGTGCGATATCATAAACTACTCTAATGCCAGGAATTGCATATTTTGACACAAACTCATACACCACAAAACTCCTTTCTACTTATTTGAAAAACTGCAATTTAGTCGGTCAATTAGAAGCCAAGTGCTAATTATACCTAGTTTTAACTTTCTAAACTCCACAAGACTATTTTTTATTAATGCCGCTAGATTATGGAATTCATTGCCTGGTAGCTTAAAATCCATAGCGTCAAAAACATCCTTCAAACATGCTATTTTGAAGCACTTTTCATCACATAATACTTAACAAAATACCAGATCTTTAGCTCTATATGACTTTCTCTTTCTAGCTCTCTCTCTTGTTTGCTCTTTCTTAATTTTATCTGTTTTTATTTATTTTATTTTATAAGTTAATTTTATAAGTTTTATCTGTCTTATGAATTTACATTTGTTTAACATAAAAATTTTATGATAACACTTTTAATTGTATAACAATAAATTTAAATTACCTTAGATTTAAGTTTAAATGTTTTATAATAAGTTGAATTCAAATGATGTCTTTGAGCTCTGTACTATAAAAGAAACTAGTTCTTAATGTACTAATATAAATAAATAATAATAATAATATAACTTGTATGAAAACTACTAGAACTGAGCTGGCTAAACTAATACTAATATGAAACTGGTCAATATTAAACTAGTATTTAACTAGTTAACCCGCCGTCAATAAACATATTTTTTGTCACACCGCCAATGAACTGGGTGTGTCACACCCGAGAAAAAAAATAATTTAAAAATAAAAAATATACACAAAATAATTTTTTTTTAATGTTTTTTATTAAGTCAATAATATATTAATTTAAAAAAGAAAACACATTCTGTTCTTTAGAAATAATTTTTTTTTTTGTTATTTAAATTAGAGATAAAAAAAATTAATGTAAAATTTATTGAAGTCCGGGTGTGACACACCCATGTTCATTGACGCCGTGTTAAAAATATACTAGCACAAAGGTGGCTCAAATCATACCAGTAAAAAGCCTAGTTTTGATTATACTAGTATTTTACTGGTTTAAGAGTTACCAGGGACCGAAAATAACTGTTATTTTACAATTTTCAGATGAAAAAGGCATAACGAAAAAGTGGCCGGAGGATTTTTTTAAATATACCATTATTATCGTAATGGCAGCAGCTTCGCGAATATTAAATTCCTTTTAAATTTTTGGCTGTTACTATAAAAATTAAAATTATCTGTTATTTTTTGCCTTTTATTTTTTCGGGCAAAAATAACTGCTACTTTTGACTTTTATTTTTTAGATAAAAAATAACAGTTATTTTGTGCCTTTTATTTTTTCGGTCAAAAATATCAGGCAATTTGTATTTTTTTAAAGGCCGAATCAAAAACTTTGAAAACTAAAAAGTTTTATAGCTCAAAATGTGCGTGCTGAGCTGATGAGACGATAAAAATTGCATAGAACTTTTTTTGCCGTTCAAGTGTCCTTTAAAAAATTCAAATTGCCTGATATTTTTGACCGAAAAAATAAAAGGCACAAAATAACTGTTATTTTTGACCAAAAAAATAAAAGTCAAAAGTAACAGTTATTTTTGCCCGAAAAAATAAAAGGCATTAAATAACTAGTATTTTTGTCGGAAAAAATAAAAGCTAAATGATAACTGTTAATATCTGACTTTTTTGGTAAAAACCATAACCGGTACGGTCCCTGAGAGTTACTACTATCACAACTAGTTCAAATTTTGGACAATTGTCTTTTCCAATGACATCAGCATAGGAAAATAACCAGTTTGCGCAATGTAAAAAACATCTGAGCTGAACTAGTACTGGTATTTTTTGACCTAGTATATTTACTAGTAATTTAACTAGTTGGTTACACTGCAGGGTAGCGCTTCAGCTTGAATGTTTCTTCAAACAATCGCGAAATTAATCAATCTTCAATACAAACATTTTACTTCGCTGAATAAAACTTTTACAACATTTAAGCATTATTTATTTAACTCATTCCCTCACCTTTAATGCCTCAACGGCTATCTGGATGGATGGCTCCGTGTCCAAGAGCTCAAATGAAGACTTATTGCCAAGACGATTCAGCGTGTGCTTCAGCACGATCATCTCCTCCTGCATTTTGCGTGCAGCGGCAGCATTTTCGCTCCAACCTAATAAATCCTCCCAGGCCACAAGTAAATCTAAGAAAAGAGAAAAGAAAAGAAATAGAGAAAATTTAGACATTATAAATTTGATTTAAGCGGCAAAGTTGTAGAAGAAAAACAATACAAGTGTTTTGGTGTAAAAAAAACTTAACCGTTGTTTAACACAAAAGCTTAACACAAAAAATTACAAATTATTAGCAAATACTAACTTAAAAATATGCTTCAAGAAATACAAAACTGATGGCGCTAAATTATGGTAGGCTACAATTGAGTGATTAACAGAGAGAAAAAAAACACAGTTAGAAAGGAAAGTCGCGTCAAACCGCAAGTAAGCAATTAACGCCATTAATGGCATCAACACGAGAGCTCACTTCTGCGTCAGCTCACGAACACAAGGGAAAATGCAGCCCTACACATTATGAAATTTTTCTTTCCTTTCGCAAGCAACTTTGCAAAAACTTTAAAGATAAATTAAAGAAAATTGAGCCGAACACGAGCTGCTCAAGGGTTAAGTAAACATTTATTTTGTTGCTGGTGCTGCTGCTGCTGCATGCAGTTATTCGGAGTTAATAAAGAAATCGAAAGTTTTCAGGCTGACTTTAATAGCAGCATTACAGCTATGATAATGAAATGCGTTTGTTCGTTGATGATGTGGTTTTTTTTATTTTTTTCCATTTTTCAATAATTTATCATAAAATGTGTGTGAATATTTGCCGAGTTGAGCAAACAACTTACGCGCAGGTTGGTTAAACAAGTGGTTAAGCTGACGTTCATTAACACAAGTTAAGCGATTTATTAAAAGAAAAATATATAGAAAAACAAGCAAACAAACAAAACCAAAACCAGCTGCTAATGAACTCAATTCAATTACGTTCAATTTGCATATTTAGCAGATCAACAATTTGTTGCTCTTTAAAATTTTTAAAAAATTCAAATAATTTTAGATTAATAAATGTTAATTTTTACATTATTGTAACAATGATCAATTAACATCGATTGATTTTTATATAATATTAGAAAGTTGTAATTCGAATTTTTGCTTAAAGGAAGTTCATGGTGTTAGAAAAAAACCATCAATGGTAAGGATTATGAAAAATTTCCACTGAACCATAAACGAAGGTTCTGCGCAAAGTGAGAGTTTTGCCTACGTTTTTGGATAGATTTTTTTTTTAATTTTTTATTTTGTCGCTTTAAAGTGTTTGCAATAGAATATTAAATTCGTGAAAACTTTTCCCATGAATAAAAACTGTACTTCTGTTGCAAAAATAATCAGTATAAACAATATATCATTGTTCATTTTTATATACTAAAATGAGTTAAAAAGGAATAATTTAAACCTTTGTTGATATTTTTATAATTGCAAATTAAAATGTTAACCTTTATACAAACTTCATATAAACTTTTCACCAATGCGAATTGATTCTCGCCATAAGAAGAGAGATGGATGTACTGCTACACGTTCGACAAACTATTTTTCTTTTCATATTTCAAAAAGTCTGTCATAACATTTCAACATTTCTATCAAAAATTAAGATCAAGCCCAAATAGAAAGAAAACCACAATTTCCGAGTGCCGAAAATAACTTTTCTATGCAGTGATGTTACATCAATTTTGCCTGAATACTGTATCGTACAGTAAATTCTACTGTTTTTACAGTAAAATTACTGTACTTTTTAAAAAAAACACAAAAACGCAAGTATTCATAAAAAAAGCTTTATTTATACTTACAAAAACAAAAGTATTTCAATTAAGTTAAAAAGTGAAGTAAAAAAACAATAACAAAAAATTAATCAACGTATTAAAACAAATTATAATGAAAAAAGTTACAATATAGGTTTGTAACATGGTGTAAAAGGGGTTACACATTAGCGAACTTGTTCCTCAAACAACATGTCGCGTCTAACTTGTTCGAAAGAGGTAGCGTTCAAATTAAAGCAACGTGTTCGTCATACAAGCGAAGCATATTTGTTGTTTTTCGTTAATTTTGTTTTACAACCCTGGGGCCAAATTACAGCATCCGTGATCGAGCAAAATTACGAAGGGCGCGACGAGACAAGTGCCTATCAATCTTGTACAATTTTGCTCGATCACGGATGCTGTAATTCGGCCCCTGATTTGTAGGAAAAAATCAAAAATTTTTGCCAACAGAGAAACAGGCTAATTTTGTCGAACCCGGGGCCGAATTACAGCATCCGTAATCAAGCAAAATTGTACAAGATTGATAGGCATTTGTCTCGTCGTGCCCTCCGTAATTTTGCTCGATCACGGATGCTGTAATTTGGCCCCGGGTTCAACAAAATTAGCTTCTTAACTATCAAATTGGTTAGAACATGGCCGCCGTATGACGAACAGGTTCGCTAATGTGTAACCCCTTTAAGAAATCAAGGTGCAAGTGATGTCGACGCGTTTGCTAAAGCTGTCAAACTTGTGAATGAGTGAAGGAGACAGAAAAGTTGATTTTGTATGGTTTGCCAACTTAAGTGTTGGATTTTTACAACAAAAATTAAAATTCGCTGTCACCTTGTTTTTTACATAATGGGTTTGTAACATACATAAGTCTTAAAATCCTTTACATAGTTTTATTATTTCAATCACATGTAGTTTCATTTTTCAGTTTTTATATGGTATATTTATAAACATATTCTTTAGATTTATAAAAAATTGGATTTAAGGATGTTTTGGTGTCAAAATAATGTGCCGTTTCTGTCGTTGTTTGATAACATTTTTTATAAGTCGGCACAAAAACATTGAAAGTTAACGAAGATATTCAGCCCAATTCTGAATGATTTTTCCCAGAAAATCGGAAATGGGAGTTTTCATTTTTAAGATAAAGTTCAAAAACATTGTGAAAATTTTAAAAGCCAAATTGTTCATCAACCGTCAATTTTCATGAGTGTAAACAAAAAAGATGTGATATCTTTATCTGCTGTCTTAAAAATATAAATTCCTTTTTCCAATTCCCCGGGAAAAATCATTCAGAATTGGGCTGATTTTGATGAAGTCTTGCTTTTTTAGGGGAATTTCGCAATGTTGCTATTTTAAAGGAATATTACAATAAAAAGTTAAGGTAGGTAGATGGTAAAAATGTTTTCTTCGCAAAAATTATTTTTTTAATTTTGTAAATTACTGTACAAAACGTTCATTTTAGGGTAAAAATTCATAATTAATGTATTTTACTCACTAATTACTGTTTGCTTGTACGGGGATAAAAATTACTGTAAAATACAGTAATTACTGTACGTGTTACATCAGTGTTTCTATGGATAATTTTTTGACTTATTTCCGAAGAAAAGAGAGGTTCGTTTCTGAGATTTTCGTTCGCCGATTGATTCAAAAAGGGTTCATTGCCGAGTGCCGAAAAATAACTTTTCTATGGTTCTTTTTTAAACTCATTTCTGAATAAAAAAAATTACAATTTATGGTTCTCTTTAACTCATTTCTGAACAAAATAATGTGAATTTTTGAAAGGCATTTTAGTTCGAGAGTGTTACAAAAAGTGTTCTTTTATGAGTGCCGAAAATGAATATTTCTACCCGAAAAGGTTCATAAATAAATTCGAAAATGGTAGTTAATGGAATAATGATGGCATATTTTAATTATTATATTTTTAAATAATTTAAAAAAAATATAATTTCGTTGTTTCTTTGGAAAAATTCGTTAGAACAATTAATTGTTCTAACCTTGACCTAAAGCTCAATAAACAATTATAAACTATCAAACAACTAGAATTTGTATTTAAAATCAAGTATGATTTAAACTATCAAACATTAAGAATTTATATTTAAATCATATAAAATCAACATAATAAATACCAAGGTCATTTAGAAAAACTTTAATTAAAATATAATTTTACTAGGTATTATATTTGAGCTTAATGCTAAATAAGTTTATGAAGCCACAGGTTGCAACAACAACAAGTTCTTTGCAGAAAAACCACCAAGCAGACTAGACAGACTGTTTCGTTGATATCTACATCAACTCTTCAGTAGTCTTCTGTAGTTTCTGCAGTACCACTCACTTTGATAAGCTTATACGAACACCTTCTGTTAAATCAAAACAGAATTATTGTGCTGTATGCCTTCAAATTAATGTTCTTCTACTACTTATCTTATCTTTTACTACTTAATCCTGGTAAGGATTGTCGTTAATATGATTTTCAATTGTGGGCTGTCATCGATAGAGTGTCGGTAGTCGCAGAAATAATATTTCGACAGTCTCAAATATTTTGTATAAATAACACAGTGTGACAAAATCGACCAAAAGAAAAAGCAAAACCAAACTTTAAAGAATTCCTAAAAAGGAAGATGCTGCGAGTTCACCGTACCTGGTACGACTTGACTTCTCAATGTCGTTACAATTTATTTATTTATTAATTTTTAAAGTTTGTGTTTGAATTTCGTTGTGCCGACATTCATTGAATCTTTATAGCCTTGTTAGTGCCTTGTTAGAAATCAAAAACAAAATTCACTTCTTTTCAGTAGAACTTCACGTTTATTAAGACTATGTCAAAAGAAATCCGATAAAATACAAAATGAAGCGAGTAGCGAAGTAAACTCTTGTATTTATCATTCATTTAAGAAAAGAAATTATTTAACACTTTAATTAAATATACTTGTTTTTAAAATTTCGAAAAGAAAATACTCCTAGAAGGTGCTCTAGCACAAATGTGATATTCTAAAACTTTTTTCACAAAAATCGGCCAAGTACTTTTAGAGTTTACCTGGAACAAAAAAATGCACTTCAATTTTATATAATAGTCAAGATGTATTTATGAAAGTGGAACAAGTAGGTGACGTCTATCAAATCGGTACAGTAACAATGTCAAAATTTTGGTGCAACGGCTGCAGCTTTCTATTTTTTCTTTTGTGTGGGACAAACACTTTGAGAGGGAGTTTTGAATTCGGGAAATGATATTAAGCTACAAACATCACAAGCAGTCACAATTTAAATGGTTTTTAAGTAATGAAGTTAAGCAATGTAGTTTGCTGGCCTTTTCCTTTATTTCGTATATATACAGTCCGCGACAAAAAGTTAGCACTTGAACATTTTTCCAAATAATAATAAACTTTGAATAAATATAATAAGAAGCTAAGTTTACATAATTGATGAACCTTGGCAATGGACTCGAAAAGAAAAGCTATGAAAGAAAACACCTGCGAACAGTTAAAAATATTTCCCAACAGTTGTTTAATGATAGCTTCACGAAAAATACTAAAAAAACATTCAGCACGTACAAAAATGAAAATTATTTAAATTTTAGAAAACATTTGACAGTTGTCTATCAGCTTTTTTTATTATCTTGTACGCTCTTCTTATGTTTGACAGCTACGGTACCCACCTCTCTGTGACGACTTTACCATGGTGAATATATCTTGATCTGTATTTTGTATGAAAAAATTATTTTTTTGTCATTTTTCTTCCGACATAAAAAAAGAACGGGTTTTTTTTTGTTCCTACAAAACACAGTTTTTTGTTGTTCTTTTTTTTCAAAATTTTGTGAGATTAAATTATATGTTTCGTTTTTGTTAACTTTTTTTAGTCCGTTTTTTGTATGAAGATTTCTTTTTTCCATATTTGTCGACCTCAAAATTGGACTTTATAGCGGAAATGAGCACCGATGGCGTCAAATGATGTTTTTTTGGAGGCAAACTTCGGTAGTTTTGTCCCAATACTTATCTTTACTTTATAGCACGGGTAACCTGCTGACATCACTTGATTGCATCAGCAGGCTGGTGTCTTACCACCTACCAAAATAAAATCTATATCAAAAAGAAAACAGGAGCAAGGCGTCTGTCTTATCGACCAAGCGTCTAGAAACTAATAGCCTATTGCAGTATTCTTATCCGATAAATTATTTCAATTCAATCCGAATCTCAAATTGAAAGAAATTAAAAATTCACAGCAACAAAAAAAAAAAATACTGGCCGAAAATACAGTTATTCAAAAACACACTGCGTTTGCGTGAAACCAGTTTTTTTTGTGTACATGAACTGTGCTTGATTGTATTATTGTGGTAAACTAATACATGTATAATAAAGTAACTTGAAGTTGCTTGAAAGCGCTATTTTACGAATTTTTAAAGCTCGAGAGAGAAGAGAAACATGCAAAATGCCACTCTCTATTCTATTACAGTTCCTTGAAGTTAGTACGGAAACAGACTTAATATGACAACTTCGCTGATGTGTGCGTGTCAGTCACTCGTCCCTACCATGATATAATAAACAAGGTAATTACCAGGTATAGCCATAGTTCGTTGAATTTTTCGTTAGAAATATATTACGCTAAAAATGAGCGAACGATATCGATGTTTTACCTTTTAAGACCGATGTATCGCTCATAAGAAAATCGATGTTGACATAAAATACAAAATGAAGCGAGTTTAAGAAATCTTATTTATCTTTAATTTAAGAAAAAAATTTACTTAACACTTTAAATAAATATACTTATTATTAAAATTTCGAAAATAAAATACTCCTAGAAGGGGCACAAATGTGAAATTTTAAAACTTTTTTCATAAAAATCGGCCCAGAACTTTTGAAGTTAACCAGGAACAAAAAAATTTCACTTCAATTTTATATAATAGTATAGATAAAAGTGCTGATATTTAAATTATAAATTGCTAAAAAGTTATATTCTTCATAAACATAATTTTGTTTTTGAATATTTTACTAGTAAAAGAATAGATACATCATAAACTAGTAAGGAATTATCTTCGAGTTGGTCGGAGTTAAAATACCTCTACAGTAAATTCTGAGTTATGCATATTTTAAAAGTTTGATGACGTCACTTCGTACAGAGGATGGGCGTGGTGTTTATCAAATTTTGCCATCTGCCCGAATGCAGAACACGTTTAAGATATGGAAGATAATGTGTTAAATATGCTGTTAATACACACATTTTTGTGGAATTTATAAAAGTTGTGCTACTTTGATGACGTCTTTTTGTATGGGAGATCGGTTGAAATTTTATACGATTTTGCCAAATTTAAAACTCAAAGTGAGTTTTAATTTTCTTAGCATATGTACATAATTTTAATTCATTTCATAAATTTCTGTGGCATTTTTAGAGACTTAACCGTTTTCATATATGTAGTTACTTGGTATAGGAGGTAGAAGTGGTTTTTTATGCTATTTTGACAAGTTTAAAATAAATGGTGAGTATTTGAGACCAAAGCTTATTATTACGTTAGTTTTTGTGGCATTTAAAGAGATTTTACCATTTTGTTAAAGTTACTATGTATGGGAGGTAGGCGTGGTTTTAAATCCGCTTTAAACAAATTTCAATTATATAGTTGGTTTTTACAACCAAAGCTTAGGTGCAAAATTTCAAGCCATTACATTAATTTTTGTGGCATTTTCAACGCTTTTACTAATTTGATAGAGTCACATTGTTAGGGAGGTAGGCGTGGTTTTTATCCAAATATATGGTGAATACTTTAAGCTTATGTGCAAAATTCTAAGTAATTTTATACATTTTTGTGGCATTTTTAGACATTTTATTGTTTTGATAAGGTAACTTTGTATCGGAGGTAGGCCTGGTTTTCATCTGATTTTGTTTATTCTCCAACTCGATCTTCTTTTTGAATATCAGCACATATACCAAATTTCAATACGATAGCTCTCAAATTGCGGCTGTAATCCTGTCGACAGACGGACATGACTAAATGGACTCCAAAGCGTTTAGAACTCCAAAGATTTTACAAGGTTATAATTTTTGAGCTTTGGGTCTAGTAATTTATAAAAGAAAGCAACACTAATAACAACAACTGGACATCCGTTTTCGGAAATTACTACATTTCCTCTTTACTAGTCTTGAGTGATTCAGCTGTGACCAACCAACTGTTTACGTTCCATATGATTTAGATTTACCACTTCAATTTGTATCACGAAAATGCACAGCAACGACACAAGCAAGACACGAGAAGCAATAGAATTTCGTGTAGAAGAAAGTACACTCAAAAATATTTATGCATAAACATTTTTAATAACTGCGTCCATTCTACGAATTCTATTCGTAGCTGAAAACTACGAATTCTATTCGTAGCTGAAAACTACGAATAGAATTCGTAGAATCGACGTATATTGGTATATATTACGATTATTTTATTCGTATCGTATAAAAGCAAATGTATATTGTACGAATACATTTGTTACATTTACGAATGATCATTATATCTAATAAAAAAAACAAATAATTCTGCATGAGCTGGGGTTTGAACCTCGGCTCTTAAACTTGAAGGCAACGCACTCCACCAGTAGGCTACAGCCACTTTACAATCATACAGTTAATTATATTCAGTAGTTGTTCTACATACCAGTAAGAAATATAGAAACTCTGTCTGAGCTGCAGTTCGCACTTCGGCTCTTTAGCTTACGGGACACGCACTCTACCAGTAGGCTAGAGCATCTTTACAATCATACAGTTCCTAATATTTTGTAGTTGTCAGACAAACCAGGCAAAACAAAAAAAACATATCTGAACTGGGTTTGAACCTCGGCTCTTTAGCTTACGAGCCACGTACTCTGCCAATAGGCTACAGCCACTTGACAATCAACAATGATTTCGGTTTTAAATTTTTTAAATTTAACTAATAATTCGTACAATCTACGAATAATTTGTTAGGTTAACACCCACGAATGAATTTTTTCTACTAATATGAGTATTTTAATTCGTAAATAGTACAAAAGCATTAGTAAATACTACTAATGTAATGGAAGAAATTACGAAGTTATTTAAAAATTTTACGAATATTGTTATTTAAATGTACACAATCATTTGTACAATGAACTAACACGAATTGATTTATTTTTGTTTACGAATATCATTAATATATAAAACGAATATATTCGTAGATACTACATCAGGGCTTAGTAACATTTTACGAATGAATTCGTAAAGATATTACAATACAAATACTTTGTATATTGTACGAATATCATTCGTAGAAATTTTACTAATAAATTTTTTGAGTGTATTGCTTCTCCTGCCATGCTTATCGTAGGTGTTCATTTTCGAGATACAAATTGAAGCAGTTAGATTCAGTTTGACTCAGGCTTAACAAAATTTAATAAAATTTGGGACTAGGGCTTGCCGAAAAAAATTATATTTTAACTATTTTTATAAAATTTTTATATGTTTAAGTTTATAAATTGGTTGATGTTTTTTTTTTAATTTATACAAATTATTTTATGTTTTCTTCAATTTTAAAATAATATCTAATATATAAAATTCTTCTGTCACGGGGTACGTAATCGAACTCCTCCGAAACGGCTCGACCGATTTTCATGAAATTTTGTATGTATACTTTGTAGGTATGAGAATAGGTCGTAAAGTATATTTCAACCTCCTACTAACAGTGGGCGTGGCACCTCCCATACAACCCAAATTTGCGATATCGAATATCTTTGGAGTTATAAGCCGCTTAGCCTCGGAATTCGGTATTCGACAATTTACACGTGCCGCTTCGCAGATAAAATTTTGTGAGAGTTGGACAAGGGGGCGTGTCACCTCCCATACAACCCAAATTTGCGATATCGAATAGCTTTGGAGTTATAGGCCGCACATCCTTGGAATTCGAAATTCGACCACAATTTACACGTGGCGTTTTACTGATAAAATTTTATGGGAGTTGGACAAAGGGGCGTGGCACCTCTTATACAACCCAAATTTGCGATATCGAATAGCTTTTGAGTCAATCAAACAAAGCAAACAAAGCCTCGGAATTCAGCATTCGAACTCAATTTACACATGCAGTTTTACTGATAACTTTGTATGGCGTTGGACAAGGGGGCGTGTCACCTCCCATTCAACCAAAATTTGAGAAATTCTACAGCTTTTGAGTTATAGGTCGCACAGCCATGGAATTGAGTATTCGACCACAATTTACATATACAGTTTCACTGATAACATTTTATTCGCGTTTGGCAACGGGGCCGCGGCAGCAACGCGCCGGGTTTAAGCTATATATAAAATGGAATGTGTGTTTGTTTATTTGTTTGTTTGTACCTTATAGGAGACCAAACCTCTGGACCGATCTTACTGAAAATTTCACAGCATTTAACTGGGACTCTGGCATGATTAATAGGGTACTTTTTCGACCGCGCCCACTTTTACGCCCACTTTTTTAATTCAGATACTTACTTATACCACTAACAATGTTTGCTATACAAAATACTTTTTTTGTAATATGTATTTACCTAAAGTTTTATATAGTTTTTATCGACAGGTAAGGTAGCCATAGATTTTTTATTACCAAATCCCCCTTTTTCGCCCCATTTTACTTTAATTATAATAAATCTGCTTTCAATCTTTATATATAAAAATGAATGTCTGTCTGTTTGTTTGTTTGTTTGTGCTTTATAGGAGGCCAAACCCTTGGACCGATCTTCCTGAAACTTTCACAGCATTTTACTATGAATCTGGAAAGAATAAAAGGCTATATGAAGTTTTTATTTGACAAAGGGGCGTGGCACTGCCCATATAACCTAAAAATTTAAATCGCCATATTTTGGGCATTTTTTGACCTACGTTGATGCTATTTGGTACATATGGTATTGGCATAGTTAGGAATACGTACCAGGAGAAAAGTGGGTGGGACCACGCCCCTTTTTAGGAAAATTAAAAATCGCAATATAGTCTTAACTACTGTACCGATCATCATTAAATTTTCACAATAGGATATTCTTACGAAATAATAAATTCTTGACTATATAAAGTTGTGAGTGGACGAAGGGGCGTGGCCTCGCCCATATAACCCAAATTTTAAAATCGTCATATCTTGGGCATTTTTTGACCAACGGCGGCAGTATTTGCTATATATGGTATTAGCATGAATAGAAATACGTACCAAAAGAAAAGTGGGCGGAGCACGCCCCTTTGTTTGCGATATATTGGAGGCTGGACCTGATAACCGATCTTAAATTTTCACAGCGTTCAGCTTTGACTCAGGAATACTTATTACATGATAATATTTTTCGACCATGCACACTTCTGCACCTACTTTTTTTACTACGTTTATTAACGGCTATACCACAAATCATGTCATTAAAATCATTAAAATACATATTAATTAAAATAGTGGGGTAGCTCAATTCTCTTTCTTCTACCACTGTCTTCAAAACAGCTGATTTTATAATACGTGTTAATTAAAATAGAGAGTGGGGTAACCCCATTCTCATTCTCCCACAACAGACTGCGAAACAGCTGATTGTGTAATTGCTGCTTTTTGATTGGTCTAAAAATAAATAGGGGGAGCATGAAGCAAATTACATGCGATTCAGCGCTGAATTCTAATTGGTTTACAACAAAAAAAGAGGCGAAGCATTGCAATAATTAAATTAAATAAATAAATTTTTGTAAATACATAAATACTTTTAATTTTATTTTAAACGAGGGGGTAGCGAAGCACACCGGGTTCAGCTAGTAGTCATATAGTTATTTTTTAAAGCGAACATTATATTGTGTCCCCGTTTGTAGCGCCTATATAAAGGGCATGACAGATATAGAAAAATATGAGTATTCTCGATAATATGAGTATTCGATGACAATCATTAACACCTGAGTCGATTTGCCATGTCTGTATCCGTCTGTTTGTGGATACGAAATTTCAACAAAAGCAATGATATTAAAAATACAGTCTGAGTTTAAATTTTGGCATGACCCAATGAAAACTTCACCTGTCTTGATGCAAAGTGACGTCATCAAATTAGCAAAACCTTCATATATTAAAAAAAAAATTAATGAATTAACGTCATATTTTGCACATAATCTTTAACACTTTAACCCATTAACCGCGGCTCCCGAACGCTTGGTATAATTTTTTAAGAAATTTCATGTGCTTTCTTATATTGATCACAGGAACTACCACATCAAATTTAAACTTTGTATCTTTCACATATCACGGTCGTTAATGTGTTCTAAATGGGCACAAATTCTGCTGCAACGACAGCAACGAATTTTCTATCAATCTATCAAAAACGAGAGCTTTTAAATTTTTTTTTAAATATAACTGTTTTTACAAATGAAAATAGCACAAATTTTCTGATTCTTACTCACTAAAACTTACTCACTTTTGACTTTCAAATTGTAGTAAAAATTTCTTGATACACTCTAAAAATGAATTTATAGCACTATGTTTTCGTTAAGCAACAAACAAAAAATTAAACACATAGCTGTTACCAATTCTGAGATATGATCAATTCTGCAGAACCATTTCCATGGGTAAAAAAATACCCAACCATGGTTAATGGGTTGAAGTTTCTTTGAGTTTTTAATTTGGAGAATTTGGATACAAAGTGACGTCATCAAAATTAGAAACCTTTATAAGCAGAGGGGGAGAGAAGATTTAAAGTTCGGCCCAGTTGAAGGTATTTTTTTGAAGCTTTCTTCTCATTTCTGTTGTAATGAAACGGAATTAATGAAACAATTACTTTTGTAAACTATTTTATGCAAACATTTACAAACGGGGAGACTTGCGAGTTAAAAACGGAAAAGCCATTCTTTTATGCCAAAAAGGGGATTTCTATACCGAAACTTTGCTGTACTAGTAAAGAGATCAAGGGCTATGTCAGGATTTTTAAATTATTTTTGTAGGAACTAGTTATGGAAACAGTAATGATAGGAAAATAATTTTGTAAAGTAAATTCTTAGGCCAATTCGAAATTGGTTTAAATTTAAAAAAAATTTTTAAGCGATTCTGAATAACTTTCAAAAATGTTTTAAAAGTTATTCATTCGACAGTTCCTTGACACGGAAAACTTCAAATTAAAACTTCAGTTAAGTTTGACGAGCAGTATGAAAGAGGATTAATATTTGTTTTGCTTAATTTTTATTTGTTTTTTATACTCACCAGAAAATAAACTAGAACTGTTAGAAACAAGAAGTCAGTTCAAGAAACAATTCTGTCAGTTGTTAATATTTTGGAATATTTAAACACGGTTCAGGATTGTAAAATTTTGTAAAAAACTTCACACACGGTCATGTAAAACTACTACTGTCTGCGTTCAGGACCTCCTTCGTCAACTAGTGTCCAAAACTTAATATTGGACACTCAAAGGTGCCAAAACATCTGCGTTCGCAAATCCTCAATGCACTTAAACAAAAATTTCACAGAGTGGAAAAAAACAAACACTTTCACTGAACAGTCGTAGCTGCCACAAAACATTAGATGATGGATTAAAATTAATAAAAGCACGTTTGAAGGCAAAATTAATTTGAAGTAAAAAGCACTTGAAATAACTTGCAATGAATAAACGACGCGCAGACGCAATGCAATTAACGCAGCTGCAATGCGTGACGACGAGTGTGAGTTGGGCGAAACAACGCCTCGGGTGTGTTTGGCAGCATATGGCTACTGACAGGTGGTCGCCAGCGAGCGGTTTTGACAACAACTTAAGTTATGCAAAATGCGTCTCAATTTAAATCAAGTCAATGAAACAGCTCGTTTTTAGTAAATAAAATATGTATAAAAATATTTAAGTGGTTGGTAAAAAATAAACAAAATTCATTGGATGCCAAGAAGTAGATGAACTGCAGCGCGCGAATGTCGAATGCAAACTGGTTGAATGGTCGAGTGGGTAGATTTGCGCGTGCGCACGAACTGAGCTGAGCGCAGGTTGGATGAATGCACAAAATGCAGTCAAGCAGAATAAATGATGCTGAATGAACGGGAAGTAGGTGCGGAACATATACGTAGCTAAAAAGCAGGAGCGGAGCGGTTGAAGTTGCGCGCAGGAAAGGGTCGGTCTCTGCCACTAGCAAATGTTTCAATTGTTACGAAACAACATAACTAAGTGCTTGAAGACGTTTAAGTCAATCGAAGCCAATTTTAAAAGATCAACTCGACTAGCTAACAATGAAGCCTAAACTTGTTATTACAGGGGCATTCCACAAAAAAGTCAACCGTGACCAAAAAATTAAAACTTAATTAAAACCTATTATTTCATGATATTATCTGAGAGAAACATTTTAATTTTATTAATTTAAGCAAGTTACATATAAACTCATTTACCATGATGATCAAATCGTCTGCACTGTTTCATAAGTGTAGTTTTTCCTTTTCGTAAATATTTAGTAAATGTTTCGTAAACTTTTTGTTTTAGTAAAAATGGAAGGCCTTGTCTAAAGATAATGAAAAAATAGTTCTGTGGAGTTTTGACAAAACAACTTAAGTCTGTCTGAAATTCATAGACAAAACAACTTAAGTCTATATGAATTTCGTATCAACTTAAAGGGTTTTGTCAATGAATTCAGATCGACTTAAGTTGTTTTGTCAAAACTCCACAGAGTTGATGCAAGGAAAGAAAAATATAATAAATTTGTTTTTCAATTACTAAATTACATTATGACTTAACTACCTAATTAAACTACAATATTATCAGTTTGTCAGGCATGTGACGTGATTTGTCTCCACGTGACGATATGTCAATATAATATTAAAAAAAACCTGTGGACTTTGTTTAAAATCTTTTTACGCCAAAAGCATGTTTATGAGTAAACAAAATTTGGCGCTCATATACCTCTACCCCATGTTCGTTGCTTTCCCTAAAATTTGTAATCGAACACAACGAATTGCAACGTTAGTTGGTTGGACCCGTCCAACACGTGACAGTACATATCTTATTTTTTTCTCTTGCAGTTAATAAAATTTAAAGAAAGTTTGAACGTACAATTAAGAAACAGAATGCAATCCATTTAAATAGACAAAAGGACTTCACTTCCAAGGTGTAAAATTTAGAATTGGCTGTACAATTAATTCAAAAAAATAGTTAAATTTGTCTGTACGTGACTAACCGCAAAAATAGCATTAGAGACCTTTTAAGACATGCTTTTGCAATTGGTTACCCGCTGCAGCCATGGTGTCAACCTACAGTTTGTGGCCTAAGCCTAAACTTGTTTGCTAACGCATTGCCATCTTTGGCCAAAAGCAGTGAGGGCTGCTGTAGCTGACGCCAAAGAAGAAGAAGAAGAAGAAAAAGAAAAGAAGGAGAAAGAACATAAGCATGCAGTGCTTGTTTTGTTGCAAGTGACCTTATAAGCCGCCTCAATGCCAATACCTGTTATTGAAGTCAGGCCGCCAATTGTTGTTTTTTTCGTGATTTGTAATTTATTGCTTAATTTGTTAGATGTTGCAAAAACCATAGCCGAACCTATGTTGTTGTCTAACAACAACAATTACGACATGTTAATGTTGTTAAAAGAAAAAACTTTAATTCAATTGAATAGTAATCGAAATGAGAAAGATAATTTTTGCAACAACTGTCTGTCATTAAAATAAAAAAAAAATAAACTGGCCATTTCAGCCCTTGCAAGGACTTTGACCTAGCTTCTACTGATGTTAATGATATTAATGTTTTGATCACAAATGACCGAGAACTGGACCTACGTATTTTATGCCTACTCCGAATACTTTCTGTCTGAGCTGGAATTGAACCGCGGTTCTTTAGCTTAGGGGCCACACACTCTACCCACTAGGCTACGGTCGCCGGCCTTTAAAATAAAACAAAAGACAAAAAGAAATTGATAATAATAGGGGTATTCTCTACATCTAGTATATGCCGTTGAACGGTGCAAGAATAGGAAATCTGCAATCAGTATAATGCAATAAGAGCAGAATACAAGTATACAAACAGTACCTACAATATTTCCAATGTATGCTACTCTGTAATACTTCTATACGGCTACACAATGAAGTGTAATTAATGAAATACAAGCCTGTGTTTGTTATGAAATGCATTTATTTTTGTAATAAGTTGACATTCCAATTTAAAAAAGGTAAGACTTTGTGATTTTTTTAAAATAATTGTTGTTAATGTTACCCACGCATTTAGAAATAAAAACTAATGTAGCTGCACTTCACCTGTAAAAAGAAAGAGGAATGAACGTGAAGTGCAGCTCATTCTAGAGTTCTTGCACGACAACGAAGACTTTTAAGTTACCCTGCAAACCCTGCCGTTTGAGCTGTTGATTTTACTGTGATACACTTGTACTAAAGCCCTGCGTCGGAGCATCTATTTGAGCGTACACACACTGTGATTTATTGCATTGCTCACAGTTGACTGTCATCTAATAACACTTGAGAGTTTGATTTGCTCAACACCAAACTAAAGCCTACAACGACAAGCAATACACACTTTCTCTCTCGGCAATCCAAGCATGGCGTGTTTTTATTCGTCAACACCACAAGCAATGCAATTTAATCGTTAAGGGTAGGATGAGCATTAAATTAATAAAATAAAAAAATAAAAAGCAATATATGGCAATAGATCATTTGGATCATTTTGATAATTTTAATCAGCGGTCATCAGCGCCTAACTAGACATTTTTTTACACCAACTTCAAGATTTTCAAGATTGACTAGGTAAAAATGGGTCGCTGAATCCGAATTCGTTGTCAGAATTTTCAAATTATAGAATGTTGAAATAATAGGGCTGCCACCTAATAATATGTATTTTAAAGAGTTTTAATAATCATTTATCAGTGTTAGGGGGTCGCTGATATCGAATCTGAAGTCAGAATTTTAAAATTCAAGACAGTGGATAGGGTTGCCATCTTAACTTTTAATATTTACGAATTCGGGGCTGGCGAGACCTAAAGGGTAAAAATGGGTCGCTGAATCCAAGTCCGTTGTCAGAATTTCAAAATTATGAATTTTTTGTAATAGGGTTGCCACCTATTAATATGTATTTTTAATAGTTTTAAACATAATTTAAAGGTGTTAGGGGTCGCTGATTTTGAATGTGAATTCAGAATTTTAATATTGAAGATGATGGATAGGGTTGTCACCTTAATTTTTTTTATTTTTACGAATTTGGGGCTGGCGTGAACTAAAGGGTAAAAATGGGTCGCTGAATCCGAATCCGTGGTCAGAATTTCAAAATTCAAAAATTTTGAAATAATGGGGTTGCCACCTAATAATATGTATTTTTAAGAGTTTTAAAAATCATTTAACAGTATTATGGAGTCACTGATTTCGAATCTTAAGTCAGAATTTTAAAATTCAAGATGGTGGATATTGTTGCCACCTTAATTTTTTGTAGTTTTATGAATTTGGGGCTGGCAAAAAAAAAAAGGTATACCAAAAATGGGTCGCTGAATTCGAATCCGTCGTCAGAATTTCAAAATTATAAAATTTTGAAATAATAGGGTTGACACCTAATAATATATCTTTTCAAGAGTTTTAAACGTCATTTATTAGTTTTAAGGGGTCGCTGATTTTGAGTCTAAAGTCAGAATTTTAAAATTCAAGATGGGGGATAGGGTTGCCACCTTAATTTTTTGTAGTTTTATGAATTTGGGGCTGGCAAAAAAAAAAATGGTAAACCAAAAATGGGTCGCTGAATTCGAATCCATCGTCAGAATTTCAAAATTATAAAATTTTGAAATAATAGGGTTGGCAACCTAATATGTCTTTTCAAGAGTTTTAAACGTCATTTTATTAGGTGGCAGCCCTATTATTTCAAAATTTTATAATTTTGAAATTCAGACAACGGATTCGGATTCAGCGACCCATTTTTGATGTACCATTTTTTTGCCAGCCCCGAATTCATAAAACTACAAAAAATTAAGGTGGCAACCCTATCCACCATCTTGAATTTTAAAATTCTGACTTTAGATTCAAAATCAGCGACCCCTTAAAACTAATAAATGACGTTTAAAACTCTTGAAAAGATATATTATTAGGTGTCAACCCTATTATTTCAAAATTTTATAATTTTGAAATTCTGACGACGGATTCGAATTCAGCGACCCATTTTTGGTGTACAATTTTTTTTGCCAGCCCCGAATTCATAAAACTACAAAAAATTAAGGTGGCAACCCTATCCACCATCTTGAATTTTAAAATTCTGACTTAAGATTCGAAATCAGCGACCCCTTAACACTGATAAATGATGTTTAAAACTTTTAAAAATACATATTATTAGGTGGCAATACTGTGGTAAAAATTTAGGTGGCAACCCTAACCTCCATCTTAAATTTTAAAACTGTGACAATATATTCGAAATCAAATCCGTTGTCAGAATTTCAAAATTACAAGAATTCGCTAAAATTAAAAAAAAATCTAGGTGGCAACTCTATCCGCCATCTTAAATTTTAAAGTTTGACAGCATCTTCGAAATCATTTACCCTAAAACTTCCAACCACGGAGTCAACAGAATCCTTAAAAGTCCTATTACGCTTAAGCTCTCTAAAGAAGCTCATTGAATTTTTTGGATACTTGCTTTAATACAATAATTTGGATACTTGCGAGCTTTTGCCGATCGTTTTAAGCTTTTCAACTTTCTGCCCGACAAAGTAAGCCGTAACAAGCCAAGCCAACGAGCAAGCATGAATATGGCTTGTATCTGTTTGGTATTTTTACAAGCTGGCTAAAGCTTGCTTTTTCAAGATTGGATACATACTTGAATTCAAGTACTTGCAAAGGCTTGAACTTCAAGTAGGCTTGTGCAGTTCTCTGATACCAACATAAAAACAAAAAAAAATAATTTTGACATTAATATTATATGCTGTGATAATTGTGAAAAGCAAAAAGTTCCAATTTTGAAAAAGTTTTGAAATTTAATCCAAAAATATGTTAATTGAAGTGGTTAGTTTTAATAAAACTGAACAGTTCGATGAGTATTTATTAAAAATTCTATGCAGTCGACACTACACATAACCTCAATCGTAAATACATCGGAATTCTAAACAACAGTGCAGCCAATATCAAATGAAAAAAATGTTGCATTATTTCCGTTCTTTCCTCAGCTCAAAAGAAGTCAACATTCTGTAAATTCAGGTCAGAACCTAAAAAATTCTGCATTTTTTGAGGTCAGAATTTTTTTCAGAAAAGAATGCTCTATAAATTATTCAAGTGATTAATAGAATTGTCAATTTTATTTATTTATTTACTAGTATTATATTTTCAATTAGTAGAACAAATTTTTTATTTGAAATTCATTTTTGATTACAAAAGTGGCCTTCATCATTCAGAAGAAGTCGATATATAAATAAATATAATGTCGACGTTTTCGTCTGCTATTTTCTGGCTCTGATTTTATATCAGCAACTCCAAAAACCTTTTATACTACCTTTTAAGGAGGCGTTTGAATTATGAGGTAGAAAAATACTGTAGAAAATTGTGATTTTGAATCTGAGGCAAGTGTTACGCTTTTACCTAAGTCAAATAAGCTTTCTAAGCGATCCTCTCCACAAACTTTGCTACCAATATGTTTTAGAGTTATTTTCATCGAAAATAAGGAAAGAAAAATAAGAGCGTAGTACCATGACCTGAACGGGATTCGAACCCAGGGCCCTTGAGTGATAGTCAAGCGCACTACTACTAGATTACCGAGGCTGTCTTAGGAGACCCAGTAGAATCATGACATTTTACAAGAATAAGTTTAAGGATAAGAGAATTGTTCTCACATTTTCATAAACTTTCCATAACACCGAATACAGTAATCTGGTATATAACCCAAAACAAACAAACGTTTTTTATAAATTGGATAAACATATGTTATCAATATTGCTGCGTTCCTTTCGCCTTAATATAATCGCTTTAACAAATTTTCTCAAAGGAACGGCAAGAAAAACAACTCATAGAGGGCACTACCGTTGCAGTCAAAATTAAATTCAAACAAGCAATCATGATACAATAACTATTAGGTGTCATGAGAACGTGTGTCGTTCAAAACTGTTGTGAACTGTTATGGTAGCGATACCTTAGAGAACGATGTTTTTCTCTGAATGTGTTTTACTCTAAACGTCAGAAAAATTGTAAATTATTTAATTGAATTATTAATATTATGCAATTATATAAATAATTTAAGTGCAATTGTTGGCTCCGCTGAATGCGTCCAATGTGTGTGACACAAGCGGTTTGTTTTGTTTTCTTTTGTTTAATATTCGATGGTCGCAGCTCGTAACTAGGTAACTGTCATGGCTACCTAATAGTCATTGTATCAAACAAACAAATAATTCAAAAAATGAAACGACAACTCATAAAAATATACAGGAGCGACACATGTGTTTCAAATTTTTTAAAGGCTATATCACAATTTTATATGGATAGCAAAAATAATCCTATTTGTTATAGGATTATTATTTTTGTTTTTGCTTTATATGTAAAAAAAAAATAATCTGGATTATTTTGAAGAGAATGGAACGCAGCTTATGATTGATAAATAACTTGTGTGAAAAATGTGTCCAATGGAACCCAATGACACTTTTTCAAACATTCAATTATTAAAGTTAAGCAATTAATTCACACAATGCCTTACCCAATTTTACCATTTATGAAACACCATGAATAAATTTGTAACTAAAAAATCATATTTATGACAAAACTATTGATCTTAGATGTGGCTTTAATCAAAGCAGCAGTTCCTGAGCATACCCGTGGCATCAGAAAAAGACAATTTTTTAGTGGAATTTTTATATAAAAGTAAGATGTTGTTTATTTTCATTATAAAGTCTGTATTTAATTTAGACTGTATTTAAATATAATGCTTACTTCATAATATTTATATTTAATATTTATATGTTATATGTATATGCAAGTGGGCGATGTGAGAAATTGTCAACATTTTTGTAGCAGCAACTCGGGTAATGAAAATGCATTTTTTATTTTATTATTATTATATGGGTGAGCACTCATGAATGCATTCACTTGCCGCTAAAATATGTTGAAGCAACGAAAACATATCGTGAAATAAAATATTATTAAGAGATACACATGCTCGTTTGTGCAATATTTTTATTATTTTTATTGACAGTGATAAAAACAACATCGAAAAGTTTAACATGAACGAAGTGGTTTTGAGTAGGACGATCGAAAATATTTAATTGCGTGATAAACTGCAATTAAGAGAAAATAAATATATTTGAAAAATAAATAAACACAATTCGACAAGCAAATTAGATGACAGAGTTTGGTGCCAACTTGTACACGTACGGAAGATGATACTAGACAGGAAATCTAAGAGGTAAGTTAAAAAGTAATAGCAAGGTTTCAAGTTTCAGCTAAACCGCAGAACAATAATAATCGATAACTGCCTAGAAATGCCTAAGAGACATTTGAGAAAATGAAACATTAAGAAGTTTAACAAAAAAAGATTAATACTTTAATCCCTTAAATTGATTTTTATTCTTATGAATTAGACTTTGCAAGGGCTAATCTTTTGGTTAAACAATTCTTTAAATTGTTTTTTTAATATTTTGTCTTTAATTTTTTGTTTTTTATTTCATTCTTTACAATTTTTTCGAAAGTAAACTTCGGTTTATAACAAAAATTTTAAATAAATTTGAAACAATACTTAACAAAATTGTATGATCACATAAACTAGACAAAAGAAGAAACTTAACAACACAAGAATTCACCCACAGTTAATTATGTGTAAAAATATAGCATGAGTTGCACGCAGCACGTCCCGCTTTGTCGGGCCAAATTTGGACCTCAACCATTTTTAAGTTAATACCAAATGACAGAAAAAAAGAAAATAAGTAATGACTTAAAAATAAATGCATTTTTTTGCTATTGTACTCTAGAGTTGCCAAGTTCTGGAACAAACTTGAAAATTCAAATATTGTTAACATTTTAAATAAATACAAGCCGCACCCAAGATTAGACAAAAAAAGGTTGTGAATTGTTGTAGTTGTTGTATGCAACCTATATGAGTCATTGAAATATAATTAACACAATCTAGATAAAGAGCTGCTAAGTGACAAAAAAGCCTAAATTTTAAAGGCAGATTATTATTAACAATTACATAGAAGTTATGGACTTTAAATCTTAACCCTTTCTAGATGATTGAAGGTAAAAAATGATATGCGGAATAAAATTTGCATCAACCAATTTTTGACACTAAATAATATTCAACATAGTTTAGTTAAAAATTTCAACTTTTTTGGTTGAAAAATGTAAGTTTATGTGTAAAGCATTTTAAACTTTTTTAGATGAAAATTTCATATTAAATAAATAAAATAAATATAAATAAATAAACGGGCCATTTCAGCCCTTGGAAGGACTTTGACCTAGCTTCTATTGATCAATTGTGTTGTGCGTGTTATGAAATGTTTGAACACAAATGACCAAGAACTGGACCTACGTGTTTTATGCCGACTCCGAACGGCTTATGTTCTCAAGAAGCTTAACATGGCAATTTTTACTCTCTGAGGTTTGCCATTGTCTGCAGAGAGGTGACGACCAGTGTGACCAGAGTGGAATATTATATTCCAATATTATATTCCACTTTGGCATATTTAAACTTATTTGGCATATTTAAATTTTTATAAAAAAAATATGCAGCATAAAAAGTGGAATATTTTTCGTATGATTATATTTTTCAAAATTCACAAAAATTGCAATAAAAAATGTCTATTTGGTTACTAAATGGTTATTTTTTGGCTATCGACAATATATATTTTTTTATCTCTGAACCACTTTGTAAAATGCAATGTAAGGAATTCATTTTGTGGTTAACTTCTTCGTTGTCAATTTTATTGCAATTCATTTAATAACTTCACGCAGCTTAAAAAGTGAACTAAATTTGCTTATATGTTTGTTTGGTTAGATTTTTTTATGGATTATGTTACAGCAGTAAGTAATTTACTTCAGAAAACATTAGGGGTATTCACGATGTGTTGTATTTTCCCTTGTATTGTGTATTTTTAATAAATTTGATATTTGTAGTAAATTTTGTAATATAACAAAAACAAAATGCAGTTTTCAAAATACAACCCTGTGGAAAATATAAAACGATGGAACAATATTGTATTCTGTGTAAATTTCGTTATGTATTGGATCAGCTGATTGTACAAGCATTTTTACTCAGCATGGAGCAAGCTAAAGGCTACGCTGTGAGTTTATTTAATAAAAATTAATATAATTTATTCTTTCATTTCAATTTTTGTATGATTTCCTTTAGTTAAATGATGATTTAAATTAATATTTCCAAACAGAAGTACATACAAAAATCAGCTGATTTTAAAAATATAATATGTACTTTACTGAAGGTTCGATCACAAAAAGTTGTAAGTATTGTAAATTTTGCAAAAATTTATCACAAATGCACCACATCGTGAATACCACTATTATTGCTAACAAAAGCTATTTCTTTTAACTATTTTAAAATGTGGATTCAAAACAATAAAGCAGAAAAAAGTTATTGATCAAAGTTCGGAATCTGAAGATTTATCAAAATTTGTGCTTTTCTCGCTTAGCTTACCATTTAGCAATGCTGAGGTTGAGAAAATTTTTAGTTATATGAATCTTTCTTATTTAAACGAAAATTCGAAATAGAATGCAAGAAAAACTCTTAAATAATTTGTTGAATGTAAAAACATGGCTGCATGTTCAAAAAAAGTGTTGTAATACCTATCAAATACCAGATAGCTTAATAAAAAAAATTTAGAAATGCGAATTTCTATGATAATAATACAAGCAACAATTTAAGAATTGACCTCGAAGATGTGCCTGAATTTTAGTTTTGTATATGGTATATCGTTACTGAAAATTCAAAAAACCATAACAATGTTTATAATTTTTTATAGGAGAAGAAAATAAATTTAAGTGCGATAGTAATCAAATAAATGTTTTTAAACTTGCTTCTGTGTTCTTTTTTTATATGCATATTTAGACTTATTTAGATATATATCTTTGAAATTGAAAGTGGAATATTTTTGTGGAATATAAAAATTGAAAGTGGAATATTTAGCATATTTTTTTTAACAATAAGCATATTTTTTCAAAAATCTTCTGGTCACACTGGTGACGACCGGACAGAAAAATTAGTTCAATTAAAAAAACTTCTGTCTGAGCTGGAATTGAACCCGGGCTACCACGGTTCTTTAGCTTAGGGGTCACGCACTTTACCCACTAGGCTATGGCTGCCACTTCATATTCAAGTTTCAAATTCACAAATTTTCAACAACTTTGTTGCAAAAGACGTTGTTATGACCTTTTTGGTCAAAAAAATAACCATAGTTTTTTAACCCTTGCGACCGAAACCTTTTTTTTTCTTTGCAAACGTTAGGTATATAGAAAATATGATTTTGGATTCGGGTTCCCCGTGGTCAAATTTAAAAAAAAAATAGGTTTGAAACATTTTTGAGAGCCCTTTATAGCTCCCAATTCACAAAATAAAATAGTTTCTTACATGACGACCCCAACGGTCTCAAGTAAAACTTTTACGAATTTTTTCAGCTGTAATCTGTGATGGGTATGAAAGTGTTTTTAATGAAATATTAAAAGTAATTTATGTATTCAATGAAATTTAATTTCAAATTTAGAAAATTAATGTTTAAATATTAAAGATTGATACTGAAGTTTTAATTTTTTATACCATAAAGATCGTAAGGTAAAAAATTGCGATTGTATGAAAAAATATTGCAAAAAGGTTTACTTGAGACCGATGGGGTCGTGTTTTAACCGCATTTTATTTTGTGAATTTTGTAAAAACAGCTGGAAATATTTCCTGAACTTGATATTTTTTCAATAAAACACATCTAAATTCAGAACATACATTCATGTTTGGAACGATTTTATTTAATTTAATCGAGGTACTAGCAAAATACTTGAACAGTATAAACAACATAATTTGCACAAAAAATAATACTTCCAGCATACATTGACTGTAAGCATGCCACTGTTGCTGTCAACGCCTCCATGGCAAAATGTGGGGCCTCAAACCGAAAATGATTTATTGGACGTTTATAACAATTTTGAGGCCTATGGTTACGTATGCAACACTTGCATGGTGGCCCAAGGTCCAACAGCGCAAAGTAGCTAATCTACTGACAAAGCTGCAAAGAATGGCGTGCATTAGTATCACTGGGGCAATGAGAACGAGCCCATCTGAAGCTCTGAGTGTGATAATAGGGCTACCCTCTTTAACAATCATTATCGAAAAAGAGGTGCAATAGGAATGGAGGAAATCGGCGATGACAAGGCAGGGAATTTTACGGGTCACATGAAGATACTAAAAACCTTCGAAAATAACCCCTTTTTGAAAATCCCCGACAGGATGATGCCAAAGGTAAACTTATAACACTCTACAAGATCGTTATACCTAATAGGCAACTATGGAGGAATGATACCTTCACAGTTGATCCTGGCTCACAGATATGGTACACTGATGGGTCAAAAATTGAAAATGGAGTAACGGGAGCGGGGATATGTGGTCCCAAGTTCCAGAAAGCTCTTCCAATGGGATACACGCCGACAATATTCCAGGCAGAGGTATATGCCAATGAAGTTTGTGTCAGAGAATGTCTCCGCAGGAATTCAAAGGGGGCTCACATCTACATACTTTCAGATAGTCAAGCAGCTTTAAAAGCCCTTCAAGCCTACGAACTTGAATCAAGACTGCGTAGAGCTATTAAATACGCTAGGACAAAGCAACAAAATAGAATTATGGTGGGTTCCAGGTCACGAAGGATTCGAGAGCAAATAAAGGGCGGACTGCCTTGCCAAAAGAGGAGCGTCTCGAACTCTTATAAGACCTGAACCATTCTGTAGCTTAGCAAAAGGCTAGATTCTAGAAAAAACTAGAATATTGGAAGATAAAAAATTTCAGTGCCACTGGAACAACACTAATGGACAGAGGCAATCTAAGACATTTTTAACTCTAAGTAAAGAAAAATTCAAAGATTTACTCAAACTTATCAAAGCATACCTTAGAATTTTTATAAAGGCTGGTCCACATTTTGTCTGATTTTGCTACAGATTTTCTTGTATTAATGGAATTAATTATTATTATTATTATTATTATTATTATTATTATTATTATTATTATTATTAAAAGTTTATTTACAAAATAAATTATTTAAACAAACTTATATTCTAGGCAATAACAACTAAGGTTGATATTTCGTTGGATAATCTGAAAATTTTAGCTCCACTACAGCACATGACACGAAATTGGTTGATATATTGACGGAAAAGTTGATATTTTTTCTAAAATACAAAATATTATTGTTTAGATTCTAATTCAACAATACAAAGCACGTGCCAAAAACGTAAAACACCCTGTTTCTTGAACATCTTACAATATAGAAGGAAACTAAGTACAGATTTGGAAAGGTGCCGGGACATAATCTCAAGTTTCAAATTTGGGAGTATGTCCTCAAAAAAAGGGGACATAATCCCAAAAAACAGAGGACATATTCCAAAAATGTATTTGGGATTATGACCGCTTCAAAAGATGATGTAATTAAAAATTCGTTACTCCGCTTAATAAGAGGTCATAATATTATTTTTCTATTAAATGGCAGAAAGCACAATTTTGTTAACATAATTATTTGTTTTAGTAACATGCCCACATTTAGAAACATTACAAACGGTAGCTCACTTCAACTCGTCGGAAATTTCCGATTTCTTAAATTCAAGCAATGAAGTGAATACCTCTAATGTTTTACATTCCTACAGCCGAGAAGATGACGACCGGTTGTTTAAGTGGGCCTTGCATAATTTGGAATAAGTGAACATTTTGAACAAGAGAAGCAACATTCAATTGATATAAAAAGTGTTCAGGGTCAAAAACGAGAAACTGGACAAATGATCATTATAATAAACTTCTTTATAGCTATTGTTTAAGCTTTTAACGTTCATCAGTAGTAAACGATATACAAGATCGAAAAAATTTCACACAGTTTTTTATCTAATATTATTTTCATGATTTTGGCGCTATACCATAAAACCACACAAGCCACAAATTGATAGTTTTTAATTAAGCCCGTTATGACAAAGCCATCACAAACAACACAGCACATTTCCACTTAACAATATTTAGTTAGATTTCTAACATTTCAAACTGCAATGATTTGTATTTCTATGTGATGTAATTGAGTCACGGCTTCAGAGTCATGTTCAAGGGCAAATTCAACCTCAAACCTAGTCCTAGGGTATTATTATTGAGAAAAACCTTGGCAATTAACTGTTAGATCTAGAATTGTTTAAACATTTAAGTCAAACGCTTAATTATAAACAAGCATTTCATGATTTAATGGGTTGGATTTTTTTTTTGCTTGAACATGTTTTTACTGTTCAAACTCAAACGAGTTTAATCAGGGTTAATATTTGTCTACTGATTCTTAAGTCATGAGAAAGCAAAAATTGATTAAAAAAATAAACAGTTTAATGAGGTTGAAGCTTGCATAGCACACGAGATAAAAGGCATCATCATCATCATCAGCAGCATAGCACTTGAAATGAAATTTAAAGGTAAAAAAATTATGACGAACCATGACTTGTTCAAACGTTTTACTTTATTGTGTTTAGTCTTTGACTAACGTGCTATGAAAAAAAAAAAACGGTCTGCGGTCATCGACTGCTAACGTGGAGAAAATATAATTTACCAAAATCATGTATTGCTATTTATTTTTAATTAAAACTGTTCAAGTATTCAAATTAAACTGAAACATCGGCAAGTTTTGTAAGATTAAATGAAGAAAGTTTTTTAATCAATACTTTAATTGATATTGATATAGTTTTTAAATTAAATATAATGATAAGAGGCGTAAATCGTTAATTAAATAAAGCTTGTATAATAGGTTCATAATGATTTATAATGGGCGTTGACATGAAGTGATTAAACATACAGTTGCGGTCAAAATAAGAGCAGTGCTTTTATTTTCAGACTTATTTGGATTTTTTTATCCAGATTTAAAAAATAATTATGTTTTAAATAATACTAGTCTATTCCATTATCATTCCTATATTTACTTTCAACACTGGTTCCAAATGGTGCCGGGACATAGTCCTAAGGGACATAAAATCCCAAATTTCAAATGTGGGATTATGACCGCTTTAAAAGAGGACATAATCCCATAAACTGGATTTGGAATTATGACCTCTTATTAAGCGGAATAACGAATTTGGGATTATGTCCTCTTTTGGAGCGGTGTGTCTCAAATCTCAAATGCATTTTGGTAATAAGTCCTCTTTTTTTTGGGATTATGTCCCCTTTTTTTGAGGACATAATCCCAAATTTGAAACTTGAGATTATGTCCCGGCACCTTTCCAAATCTGTACTTAGTTTCCTTCTATATTGTAAGACTAGTATAAAAGCCTGTCCTACGACAGGTCCTCCGCACACTTCCTTTTTAGAGTCATTTGCCGAAAGCACATTTTCTCTTTTTAAAACTTGATATTTTATTCACTTCATTTTTGCAAAATAGAAATATACCACTTTAGATAACACTTTACATATTGCAGAGTTGAAAAATTAGTTTAAGTGTAGAAGTGCAAAAAGTCGAGTTTGGTAACAATCATATTCATACACAACTTTACAAACTGGCCTGGCAGCCATCATATACGTGACGTTACTGTGGTGACGTTTCGCGGCTGATACAATGATATTTATTGGTACAATCGACTCAAATCGAGCAAAAAGAATTTCAATAAATTCGTCATAATTTTTCTATAAAAGGATGAAAAAAAGAGGTAGTTAGAGCAAAACGTACTATTGTAAAAACCCAATATTATCACTGATAGGTATCAAATATATTTTCTTTGCATACTTTCAGGCTGAACAGTTTGAGAAATATTGGGCACGGCGCAGCGTGCTTGCCTTTTATATATTAAGATGTTCAAGATACAGGGTGTTTTACGTTTTTGGTACGTGTTTCGTACTGATGAATTAGAATCTAAACAATAATATTTTGTATTTTAAAAAAATTATCAACTTTTCCATCAATATCACAATATAACCAACTTCGTGTCATGTGCTGTAGCGGAGCTAAAATTTACAGATTATCCAACGAAATATCAAAAAATTTTGTATATTTTTTAGCGGAGCTGTTATCATCCAAAGTTAGAATTTGGAGAAAAAATGTTGATTAAGTGTATTTTTACATGAAAAAAAAGACATTTTAAATTTAGACGATTTCAGCTCCGCTAAAACAAAAGATACAAAATGTGTTGATATTTCGTTGGATAATCTCAAAATTTTAGCTCCGCTACAGCACATGACACGATAGTTTTTGATACAGTGTTGCGCAAAATAATAGCAACAATATCAGTGCGCTGCTACAAAATCGTGTATCTTTTTTAATATTAGGGCCACACAAAAATTATTATAGGAACCAAAGCATATATTCATACATTTTATTAAAAACAAATCATATTCAAATTTGGTTTTGTTTTTTTTTTTTATTAAATTTAAAATTAATGTGACTATATTCAATTTCTCTGACTGCAAAACAAAAGCAACAAAACTTAAGATATGTAAAAAGAGAACAGAAGTTCCAAGAATTATCGGTAAAAGTTCCGTTATTGTAAAGCACGTGTTGTTTGTAAGTCATAATCATTTAAGTTTAGTTTTGTTAGTTGTGATACTGAATGTTCTACGTGATAAATACTGCGAAGCTCTAAAACTACAAATTATTTCGGAATAAAACTAGGGAAATTAGCAAATATCTATCGCAAAACAGTTTGATATTAATCGGTCAATAGTTTATAGATTAATAAAGAAGTATAACATCACAAAAGACGTAGCAAAGGTTCATTCAGGAGGGAGGCCGTGGAAGACGTCGCTGCGTGATGACAGAAACATTTGTGGCGTGTTCAAACGAAATTAAATTGCCATATCCAAAGAGGTTGTGCGGACACTTGATTTAGATATCCGACACAGCACTGTTCGCAGACGAGCCGTTGAGAACAATTTAAGAAGTTACAGACCGGCACAGAAACCTTTGCTTACAGCTAAGCATAAACAAATAAGGTGAGGTGTTATAGTTTAAACAATTCTGTCTGAAATTGTGACAACGAGTTACAATTTATTGTTTTTTAGACTAAGTCTTGCAAAAAACACCTAAATTGCACCGTTTAAGAGTGGAAAAACATTCTATTTAGCGATGAATCAAAGTTCAACTTGATTAATTCAGATGAGATGTGCGCGTTACGGCGCCGCTTAGGGACACGACTTGAAGCCCGAAACGGTAAAAAAAATTTTAATCACGGAAACGGTGGTATTATGGTCTGGACTTGCTTTTCCTAAAATGGAGTCGGACCATTTCATAAAATCGATTGAATTATGGATCGGTTTGTGCATAAAGACATTTTAGAAAGTAAGATGCTAGCACATGCAGAATGGAATATGCCGCTTCAGTGGACGTTTCAGCACGACAACGAGCCAAAGAACACTTCATATCTCATCAAAGATTACATTAGAGACAGTGGAATTCAAGTACTTGATTCACCATCACCACAATTGAATTCCATCGAAAATATTTTTAGGATTTTGGAGATTCTGGTCAAAGATTCTGGTCAAAGGTTTTGCAATATGACTGCACTGTATCAACCCTGAAACTTAATAGAGAACAAATACCTAATACCACAATGTCTAATTTAATAGAATCGTTGACGCGCATATGTGCAGCGGTAATCAAGAATAATGGATCTTGCACCAAAAATTAGTTAGGTTGCTATTGTTTTGAAGTCTGACAAATTGAATGTAGTCACATTAATTTTAAATTTAATAAAATGAAACAAATCTATATTTGAATATGATTTTTTTTTTTTTATGTGATGAACGAATATATGCTTTGGTTCCTATAATAATTTTTGTGTGTCTCCAATATTCAAAAAGATAAACGATTTTGTAGCAGCGCACTGATTTTATTGCTATTTGTTTTGCGCAACACTGTATATTGATGGAAAAGTTGATAATTTTTCCAAAATACAAAAGATTATTTTTTATATTATGGTAACTAGTTTAGATTCTAGATCAATAATACTAAACACGTGCCAAAAACTTAAAACACCCTGTATCTTGAAAATTTTACAATACAGGAAGAAACTAAGTACAGGTTTAGAGCCAGCTTTGAAGCCACATATAGGAATGGTAATGGGCTTACCGGATCCGAAATTTGTGGACTAGTAGTATTTGGATGCTTCACTTGCTAAATCGATTAACTCCTCTTTCCAAATTTTGCTAAATTTTAATGTCAAAACATTTTATTGACTCCTAGCTGTATATTATTAAAACAAACTTTTCTGATAATAAATATAATCACAACTTAATAGCAAAATATTTTTTTCCTAAAATTTCAGAAGCCAGTCAGATTACCTCCATACCCTAATGTAAATAGTAATACAAATATAGTTAAATTATTTTTTATAGCGAAATTGTCTACTTTTTATAAATAAACATAAACTTTACTTTTATATACGCGATGATATGATAGATATGACCAGTACAAGAAAGAACCGTTTCACATGATTCAAATGACGCATCAGAAATTTTTCTCTACAAGTACTCTAGAAAAATATAAAGTTAATATAAAGACAACAGTTACCAGGATACCAAAAAATGGCCTTAAAATTCGTTGGATACAATTAGAAAAATCGAGATCTTATACAATTCAAATGGAACTTCAACGAAAATTCAGAATTTTATTCCATTAATGCAAAAAAATCTGTAGCAAAATCAGACAAAATGTGGACCAGCCTATATTGCATCCAACAGGCCGAAATGTGACAAGAGAAAAGAAGAAAGATATAATGAACTTGTTAAAATTCGTTCCTCGTATTAAACATGATTATTATAAACATCTAAGAACAAATCAAACATGACGAGAACTCAAATTTAGCTGACGTAGAAGACATTTAGGGTATTCACAGTTTCCTTTTAAAGTTAATATGTAATACTCATTAAAAGTGTGAGCACCCCTTTACATATTAATTCTAAAATTCACATTTTGCAAACGCTTCTGCTTCACCTGAGAAGAAAATTTCAATCAATTCAAAGTTCAACATTAATTTATTAAAATTTATTTCACTTTCCTTTCCATTTCTTCTGCTTCCATTTTCTGAACAATAAAATAAATCAACTGTCAGCATTGCCACATTACCATAAAAGACAAACACACTTCAAAGCATGGCAATTGTAATATTTTGTGTTATCTTTATTTTGTATGCAAAACAAAAACAAAAATAGTTGCCAGATGGCAAAACATTTTAAAGTTAACAGTCTGCAAAGATAACACACCAGATAAAACAAAACTGTGAGCACCCTAATTATTTATATTGGTGATGAATCAGATTAAACAAAGTAATACTACTCTCAGTACTACAAAACAAAAGTATTACAATTAAAAAAACATACAAATTTAAGACTGAATATGAATTAATCATTTCCTTTCACTTGCCAAATCGATTAACTCCCTTACTTAATCACGAAAAATTTTTAGTTATAATAGTAATAATAACGATGCATCCAATCGCTTACTCTTAACGTCTTGTTGGATAAAAGATACATCCGTAGAAATACAGCCTACAGCATTTATTTCAATTTATAATTTAACAGGAATTAAATAAATTAATATAAACCACTTTCTCATTTTTCTCAACATTTTGTTTTATGGAATTAATCGATTTGGCAATTGAAGCATTCATTTATTCAAACATGTCTGAATATAAGAACACTGCTATTATTTTGACCGCAGCTGTACTTTTGTATGAAGATCTAAGACGTTTTATCAACTTCGAGTTGTTTAATTACATCGCAATGAATTAAAGTCTTCATGACTTCACTGAAAACTATTCGAAACATTAAAAAATATTTCATTATCTAGTTATGTTTTCATGAAATGAAAATTTTAAGCCTTTAATTAGTAGAGAATTCATTTGATGAATTAAATTTAAGGTGAAAATTGGAGACAGCATAGAAAATTTCGGATTTGTTCAGCGTTCAAATAAAACAGAAGAGAAAAAATTATTACAGTTTTCAATCAAGATTTAACTGAAAATTTGTAAACAATGAATAAAAGAAGTACAAACAAAATGTACATATAAAAAGAAAACTTTTGCATATAAAAGCACTAAGCAATTGGTACAATTCCTAGCTTGCAGCTTGTTAGTTGAGTTCAAGACAGAAATAAGGAAATACAAATTCAGGGCACTAAGATTGTGCAATTTGTAAGCCATAATTATATATAGTTTTTGCTTTTTTAAAAACTAGCCTCTAACTGTTAAGCACAATTTTATGTGAAATTTACACTGCCGAATTTTATTCCGCTTTCGAATATTAAACAATCATTATTGAGGTTTACGTCAATTTATTTGCTACTTTTAAACAAGAGTAAACATTAAAGAATTCCATTAAAAGAAGACTATAAAAAACGCCATAAAAATTGCCTAGACACTATGCTGCCAAGAGGCGGAAAATGTTAACAAGATGTGGAAAGAACAGTAGAAGAAAGCGCGTCTAACGTAAATTGAATAGTAAAAAAAGACCGCTAAAGCAAAAAAAGTCAAAATAATAAAAATGAAGAGAAAAGCAAAAGAACAGAATACTAATGCAATCGGACACAATTTCATTGTAGCGCAATCGCATATTTTTTTATAATTTTTAAGTACTTGTATTCTTTTATGCATTTTTTATGCAACTCAGATCGACAGCAGCAGCGACGACAAGTATGGCACATACATAAATACTACTGTTAGTGTTGACACTTGATGAATGACAACCTGGAATTGGCCACCATTAAAAGAGAAAATATTACAAATAAAAAAAAACAGCTTCTTAACGGGGGCTGCTACAAAATAGTGACACAAGATAATACCTTCAATTATACCTATAATTAAAAAATTATAAATTTTTTCAACATATTTGGCAAGATATTATTACAAATGTATGGTATAAAGTTAACACAAAATAATAACGAAAGCATAAAACTAAAGCAAAGCAAAAGTACAACAACGACAGAAAAATATTAAAGAAAGAAAAACTGAGAAATTGACATTGAAATCTCATCGCCTCTGTGGTGTATAGCGCTAATGCGCTTGCACGGCGTGTCACAAAGATGAAGCAGGGCCGAAATTGCAATAAAACCAGCTAGTGATGTTTTCATATTAAAAATGTAGTTGTTGTTGTTGTTGCTTTGGAAAAAATTCGTTAGAGCAAATAATTTTTCCAACCTGACCTTAAGCTCAATAAACGATTTTAAACTATCAAACAACTAGAATTTGTATTTAAATCAAAGAAAATCAACATAATAAATAACAAGGTCATATAGAAATCTTTAACACAAAATTGTTTATTGTAAAACTACAAAAAAAAAATATTAATTTTGTTTTCAATTTTACTGCAAAAATTAAAGAAATTGTAAATACCTACATTAAGTATGTAACAATAAAGAAGGAAATACTAATACACAAGACAATTTCATTTAAAATTTCAGACCAATTTTTTTACTTTTGAAATATCAATGATATTGAAAATCTCAATACCGGGATCCCGGTATTAGTACGGGATTAAACACTTTAAGAAATAAATAATTAAAAACATTTTTAATACAATTTTTTATTATTTATTACTTGAAATAAAAAAATGTAAATTAATTCCTTAACAAAAAAAAAAAACAAAACACATTAAGGGTATTCACAATTGCGTTGTTTTCAGTGTAGTTAAAAAACCTCGCGGTATTGATGCCACACTTTACCGAGCGGTTTTTATATATTTTGTTGTTTTACATGAAATCTCTTAAAACCAAAAGTGTGGTAATTTTAAGAAGCCCAATGATATGTTTAAGGAACGTGGTTTTTCCATGAACAACTGATCGGTTGGCAGTTATTTTCTAATTGCAAAAATGGAAGAAGCTCAAAATGCAAGTTAAACTTTATATGCCATATATTAAATTGGATAGTTAATTTATTTGCATAGTAACAAAAAGCTATAGTGGGAGGTTCCCAACCACAAGTTCTATTTTAAAGGGTACTCATAATTGTGGTTTTCAACTATGGCAAAAAAAAAACACAATACCACGATACCACACAACTGTGAATACCCTTATTGTTAATATACACAAAAAACGAATAATATTAATGAATAGAAAATTGTATTAATTTAAAGAACAAAGAATATAAAATAAATAAAACACAGAACAGTTTAAGGTCTTTTATATAAGTTTTAAACATTTTTTTGTTAGACACCGTCTTCATGTTTTTTTTTTGTTTAAGGCAAATTAAGGTTGGAAAAGACTTTTCAAAATTAAACTTTTTGTTTTAATTATTTTTAAAGTAATACCTTAAGCTGATCAACGTGTCTTTTCTTTTATCTGAGAGTTTCGTTCCGATATTATTACAAATATAACCCGCTAATGAGAAGAACGGTTTTTTTGTGTTTAAGGCAAATCAAGGTTGGAAAAGACTTTTCAAAATTAAATTTTTTGTTTTAATTATCGTTCGGAAATTATTACAACATTGGCGTCGGAAGCGGGGGGCAAGGGGCAGTTGCGCCCCACTTTTTTAGCTAGATAAACAATTTAAAAGGAAAAGTTATTCAAAATATCAGTTTTTTTACAATGATAATATTTTTGTATTATATATTTTCCTCTTCTTTCTCTCTTCTTCATGTTTCATGTGAAGAAATTTTGGTGAAATTTTTTTGCACCACCATTTGTACTGCCCCCCAGATGAAATTCGCTTCCGACGCGATTGTATTACAAATATAACCCGCTAATGAGAAGAACCGTTCTGTTTCTATGCTAGTTGTACGATAATCGTAAGCAATTTGTAAGCTTCGATTACGATTGCTTTTACCACAAAACCAAATTTTTTCCTAAGTCAAAATATCTGACAATTTTAAAATGCATAACTGACTTCCCGATGCTGCAAATTCTACTAAAACTTTGCTAAGTCTTTGCTCCAGTGATTCACATTCATCGTCCTAACAACCTTTTTCAGCTTTAATAAAAGGTTTTTCTATATTCAAATCAACTTAAATTACAATGGTTGTATTTACATGAATGTTTGTAATATACATTTTTTTATTTAAAAATCCCGGGATTTTGGAAAGAAAGATCCCGGGATTTAAAGGGGCTTAAATCGTCCGGGATACCTAGATTGACTTCCCTAGTATGCACATATCCGTTCACTTAATTATTCATGCTCAGCGAACTCAGAAATATCAAATCATACTTAAATTAAAATGGTTGTATTTACATGAATGTTTGTAATATACATTTTTTTATTTAAAAATCCCGGGATTTTGGAAAGAAACTTCACTTAATTATTCATGCTCAGCGAACTCAGAAATAGTAAGCTCAAGTAAAAACTAAACTGAGTTTTTGGTATAGAAAGCTGTTTGTTGTGCACATAGTGCACAAATTTTGCAATAGGCGGCGGTTAACAACGAAATTTAACAAAACCGAATAATTTGACAGATATGAAAGCTAGGATCTTAAAATAACTGCATTACTCTGTATCACGAAGAAGCACGCAAACGATGAGAAAGATAAAAGAAGCAATACTTTCTTCCACAAAAAATTCTATTGCTTCTCGTGTCTTTCTCATCGTTGGTGTGCTTCTTTGTGATGCAGAATCAGCCTTATCATGAATAATTTTTCACGCGGAATCGGAAAAGGGAGTTTTCATTTTTAAGACAAAGCTCAAGAACATTTTGAAAATTTAAAAGGCAAATTTGTTGATAAACCGCTGACAAACAAATTTGCATTAAAAATATCTAAAATGTTCTTGAGTTTTATCTTAAAAATGAACACTCCTTTTTACGATTTCACGTAAAAATTTATTCATGATGGGGCTGATTAATGCAGTTAAGGCGTTATCAAAGTCAATTCCTACAAATAATATAAATGGTATAAGGTAACGGGGCATTTTACTTCCAATACAACTTCAACACCTTAAACATGATATTTTGTCACTTATGAAAGTTAAAGCCTTCAAATTGGGAAGAACGATGAATTGTTTAGAAACTAATCACCACAAAAAATATGTGCGGGATTGGAAAATAGAACGCGGCACCACACATCCATCTCCAAAACAAAAAATGGATTACTCCAAAACTAACCGTCGGATTGAGTTCCAACTAAGGGAAATTTTTACCTCGGTGTACGATTATTTCGATACCGACACACAGATAAGCTGCAAATGAAAAAATATACAGGTAAGACACACAAATAAGCTGCAAATGAAAAAATATACAGGTAAGGCGTAGCAAAGCGCTCCAGAAAATAGCTAGTTATTATGTAATATTTTATTAGTAAGATATTTTGACAATTATTACTATTTAAAACAAGTAAATATATATAACATTATTTATTAAGAAGGTACCTATTAATAAAAAAACTTAAACTGTTTTTGCAAAAGATTCTTAAAAAAATATAAAGAAATTACGTTCAAATTGCGAAATAAAAAAAAAACCGAAAATGCACAAACAAAAAATTAAGTTTTTGTTGAGTTAAGTTGAATTTTTGTCAACAGCTGGTTACCTTGCAGCGATGATGCACGTGATGATGAAGCCGAAGAGCTTGTGGAGAGCATTTCACAAACATCCGTTTGTACCGCGACATTGATTTTCATGTTGATTCGGTTTCTTTTCGGCAAATTTTTGAAGCTTTTACAACTGGTAGTGAAATTTTATGGTGATACGTACATTCAAAAAAACTCACGCAACCCACCCTTAAATCAAGGTGACCTATTTTTTCTCTTTATATTTGTTGTCGCCACTTCTGAAAGCATTGTGCTCCGAAACTTGCACAAAACTTTTTTGTTGAGCTTTAAGTGCAGTTGGTAACACTTGAGTGTGGTCACTGTATAAAATGTATATTGTAGGAATGAGGCACTCAGGATACACACTTAAGAAACACGAATTGGGTAATTTGACGATTTTTTTACGAAATTTTTTCTTATCTCTAAAAATTTAACTTTAAATGTAGCAGCACGCGCTAGAATCTGTTGCTACAGAACTTGCTGTCTGACAAGATTAGTTCTTTAACCGAGATGAAAGACACAAAACCATTTAAAACACTTAGCCAGAGGCATAACAATAACAACAAAAAGAGCTTTTTGTTTTTAACAATTAGTGATAAGTATATCTGTTGTACAAGATGCCATAAAATTTACAGGAAAAAACAACAACAAAATATTACAAAAATAGTGCCATCAACAAGAATTTATTACGAATCATACTTAGTATAAAATTTAGATTCTTAATTCTTAAAAAGCAATTTCCGCACAACTAAATGAGGTGTAGCTTAAATAAAGTATACTATTGTTTTTTGTTACTGTTTATCACTACTTTGAGAAGAATATCACTATTAAGCAAGCAACCCCTCAAAGCACCAAACCGACCGACCGACCAAATCGCGTGTGAATCAGGCCAAAGATCTCGTTCGGTCTCTCTGCTTTGAAAATAGTGCGTAAAAAACATCTGTGTAAACGTCAGATGTACGTCAAGTGAGAAGGTCAGACAACAACAACGAAGGCTATAAAAAAGTAACAAGTAACCAACCACTATGTTTGAATGTAGAATTGTTACTAATGTATTTTAGCATAAAATGAGTTTTGCCCGCTGCAATGTGCTTTAAGCTTGGAGCGCCACAGTGGCACACAAACTTTTTCTAGCTTGACAAGCTTAAACAGTATTCGGCTTGACACTTTTTGGAAAGTTAATGTTTTGATTAAAGCTGCTGAGTTTTCTCTTTAAAGAGTTAGTGTACGAACCCAGTGGTAAATGGCCACATGACAAAACAGACATTTTCTTGAATAAAATGCTTGTCGCGGCATGGAATCTAACGCCTCTATCAAATCACTATTATATTTGTTCAGTACATGGTCGCTGAAAAATAATATGACAGTACCTTACATAGTAAGCTGAAGTCGGTGTAGTCTTGCAGCATGCAAAGCACAAGGAGATGGAAAATTAATGAAACTGTATTTTGTAACAATAAAACAAAAGTTAGAGCTCAAGAACTGAAATAAAAATGCGAAATAAAATTTCTTATTAATTTTTGTATACAAATATTAGAAAGGGTCCGCCATCTAACGTTTTTTTTTCAACTAGTGTTTATTTCATGAATGGTAACACTTAGCTCTTGTCTGATTTGACAGATAATTAGTTTTATCCTTCCGCTGAACGAATATGGTTGTATATACGCTTGAACAACGCTGGGAAGTGGGCCTGCGATCGACTTACAGAAGATGCCGATTTTGCCAAAAAAATCATCTTTTCAGGTGAAGCTAATTTTTATCTTGGCGGGTATGTAAACAAGCAAAATTGTCGCATTTGGGGCATAGAAAACCCGCACGCATACATTGAAAAGCCGCTGCACCCAAAACGAGTCACTGTTTGGTGCGGATTTTGGTCCAGAGGCATAATTGGGCCATTTTTCTTCGAAAATGAGCAAGGAGTGGCCGTTACAGTCAATGGCGATCGTTATCGGGCTATGTTGTTCACAAAAATTGAAGAGGAGGATATTGGCAACATTTGGTTTCAATGGATGTTTTGCGCCCTGTTTTTGAAGATCGCATTATCAGCCGCAGAGCTGATGTCGTTTGGCCACCTCGGAGCTGCGATTTGACACTGTTGGACTATTATTTGTGGGGTGCCCTCAAAGATAAGTGCTACGCCGACAAGCCAGAGACAATTGACGCTTTAAAGGACAATATTCGTGAAGCCATTGGTGAAATACAGATGCACACAATCGATAATGTGCTTAAAAATTGGACCGATCGTGTAGGCTACTGCATGGCCAGCCATGAATGAAATTATTTTCCATTATTAACCGGAAAAGTTGTACTTTTAAATAAAAAAAGAAATTTGAGAAAATATTCAGTAGTTTTTTTTTTATAGAATGTTAAAAAAAAAGTTATTTGGCGGACCCTTTACTACACTCAGAAATAAGTTTGACTTTAAATTAAAAAACAAAAGTTTTTGTTTTAAAAACATGAAATTTCTTAAGTTTTAAGGAAAGTTTTTTTTTAAAAAAAAAAAACTAAAATTTGTTTTTAAAAAAGAGGATTTTTCATGTAAAATTAAAAACTGCTTTGTTTTATTTTATTTATTTATTTTAAAAATTATTTACAATTAAAGTTTTTTTTCTAAATGATCTTATTATTTATTATGTTGATTTTATATGATTTAAATGCAAATTCTAAATGTTTGCTAGTTTAGATCATGATTGATTTTAAATACAAATTCTAGTTGTTTGATAGTTTAAAATCGTTTATTGAGCTTAAGGTCAAAGTTAAAACAATTAATTGTACTAACTAAACTTTCCAAAGAAACAACAACAACAACAACAACAACAAAGTTTTTTCGATATGAAAAGAAAAAATCAAGTATTTAAAATCAAGTATGATTTAAACTATCAAACATTTAGAATTTGTATATAAATCATATAAAATCAACATAATAAATAACAAGGTCATTTAGAAAAAAATTTAATCAAATGGTAGAGCACGATCAAACAGAAACAGCTGAAAATATATCAGCAAACATCTAAAAAAAGCTCCAGTAACCATGTTTTGTTGTTGGAAGACTTCCAGCAGACTGTTGGACTCCATATAATAACATAAGCATAAAGACTAAAGTAAAGCAAAAATACAACAACAAATGTGAGCATGTGAAAGGAGAAAAACTGAGAAATTGACACTTCAAATTTCATCGCTTCTGTCGTGCAGTGCGCTAGTGCGCGCTTGCACGGGTATCACAAAGATTTCTGATGAAGCCTTTAGCACGGCCGAAATTGCAATAACATCAGCTAGTGATTTTTTCCTTTTCATATCGAAAAACCTTGTTGTTGTTGTTGTTGTTTCTTTGGAAAGATTCGTTAGTACAATAAATTGTTCTAACTTTGACCTTAATAAACGATTTTAAACTATCAAACAACTAGAATTTGTATTTAAAATCAAGTATGATTTAAACTACCAAACATTTAGAATTTGTATTTAAATCATATAAAATCAACATAATTAATTACAATTGTAAATAATTATAAAACATTGTCAGCAGCACTACCAACAAGGACTTTAGATTTTTTTTTTTGTTTTAATAATTGTTTTATTAACTATTTACTACATCTTTTTCTCAATTCTTTTCATAAAGCATTATTAAGTAATTTTAATTTTATAGTTTGATTTCAAACTTGATAATATTGTTGGTATATAGAATAGAAACTAATTACAATTATGTGAAAAATTTATAAAAGCGAAAAAAAAATCCCTCAAATCAATACGAGAAAAATATCTACATAAGTATTCCAAAATTTCGGGTTTATTTTAAATAGTTGCCGCGTTATTGTAAAAAATTCCATACCTACATGAGATTATACATATAGTTTAAATACAACATGACAGTTAAGCGCGTTTGATACGCCAACAATAACGAATCAAAAGTCAGCAACTCATAAAAAGGCATTATTTTGACAAATAAAAAAAATACACTAAAAAATTTCGTATTTTGTGATTACATGCGTATTATTTGTTAAAATTCTAGAAAATTTTAGGAGTAATGGTTTTATTTTCTTTATTTCCTTTTTTTTAAATACTCCGTTTTGTTTCATATTGTAATTTGTTCCGCAATTCTTTCAATTTATCGGCCGTATCGTCACAGAGAAAAAAGCATACTAAAATTAAAGAAATTTTACTTAAATTTTACTTGTTTTAGCGCCAGTTATTTTTTTTAAAATGGTAATTTTTCTTTGAAAGAAATAACTAAAACTTCATTTTGAAATTTAATTATTGAAAGTCACAGAAAAAATTCGATTTTCAATAAAAAAAATTCCTTGGCGATAAAACAAGTAAAATTTTCTTAAAAATTAAGTACATTTTCTTTGATTTTATTATGCTTTTTCTCAGTGTATCTTGTTAAAATGTTGATGAGACTGGTCCCCTTAAACTTTACGCAATTTATATATACGGTTAAGTTTTCAAAAATATTGCTAGACTTAAAAAACAAAAATTTAAAATTAAGCAGACGTTTATATTTCAAAACAGTAGTATAACATTAGTATAGATAAATTAATAAGACTCCTTTTCATTCATTTCTTGAAACCTATTTACACACTTAAACATAATTTTTTTAATAAGTTGAGAAGCTCTACAACTAAATGCCTACTTAATGTATTTTGTCGGTACTCAAATAGAAAACTTTTTAAAATGTTTAATGGGAATGGAATTTGGCAGTAATGTAACCAAATTTAAGCAGAGTTTTATTTAAATACGTTTTAATTCACAAAAAAGATAAGAACAGTGTTGAGCTATTTTTACCCAAGATAAGACTTTAAAAAGTCAATAGTCACTCAAAGGCTTAATTTTTTTGTTCGGTGAAGAACAAGGTGTTTGGACCGGGTTAAAGATTGATAAAAATGGCAGCGAAAACCGTTAACGCTATTATTTTCACAATATTTTCGCTACCTGCTTCTATTTAAGATGTATGACTGATCCTGTATTTTCAACCTCGCACTTCAAATCAATCGGCTATAGATAGATATTTTTTAACTAATTAAGAGTTGCTGAACACGAAAATAATTTTAAAGCGAACCTCGTTTTGTTGATTTGCTTGCGTGAAAACCGCAAAAATTTAAAGATAAAACGACAGGTTCATATGCAATTTTTAAAAAATTATTCATGACCGTACGTTATGTACTAGATGTACATTCGGGCGTGAGATTTTCAAAAGAATTTGAAGAAAAAAGAAGAATGTCCTTCTCTCCCCCAAGGACAAAGTTGTTTTTTGAGAAAAACAGTAAAAAATAACAATGTAAAAATGCATTGATTTTTTAAGAAAAACTACATATGTCTTAAAGCAAAAATAAATATAGACTTTAACTAACAATATTTTGGCAAACACTATGACATTCTTGGTTTTTACCCAGTGCCCTGTGAGAAGGAAATTAGATTCAAAAGGTACACTCGAGATAGCACAGAACTTTTAATTGTTATCTGATTGTCTAAATTTAAGTGATATTGGTTACAGTGTTTACGTTTTCCTTAAATTTGGCGAATTAATAAATTGCATATTTTTCGCATATGCCTTTTCCTGTTTTGGAGAAATGTATGGTTAACAATTTGCAATTTTTTAACTTTTTCAGAAAAATTTGTTTAATATTTTATAAATTTCAGCACTATTTCTGGCTTAGCATTTCACATTAATGATGTAAGCACTAATTTCACCAATAAAGTGGAAAAAGTCTGAGTTTACAGATTGCTGGACATTCCACATAAAATGTGCTCTGGAGCGTCGTTCTCCTTCTCGCAAAGTTTGCAGATCTGAATCAGATAAGCTAATTTTATTAAGATGATATCTACGTAAAATTAAAGTGGTGGTATTCGTATATGATAAAAAACTTGTATGTATTTTAAGGTCTGCTTTAGTTAAACTGAGTTAATCTTTCGAGTTAGGTCTACTGAGAGTTAAAAATTTCTTTGCTTTAATAATAATTATTAAAGTGGTAACGAAGTTAGTTGTATTCATAACCCTAACCAGATCCTAACCTTTTTTCCAAAGTAGCCTTGAGTCAAACTACATATTGGTTCAATGCCAATAAGAGGCGAAATCTTGCTTCGTTTTTGACAAAAAATTTTTGTTTGCTTAAAAGATGTAATAATAACAGCGGAAATAAAATAGTTTTCGAACAAAGTATTTTCATATCTATCATCTTTTTTATATAAAAAAATTCTAAGTATTTTCATACCATTTCTATGAAAAAATTCTTAGTATTTTATATCATTTCTATGAAGAAATTTATATGAAAAAATTATAAGTCTTCATATAATTTTGTATGGATCCGAGATCTCGTGTTCATTTCAAGCTTGCTTACGAGTCCAACTTTTTTACATGAAAATATTTTCTTTAATAACAACTTTTTCATTGTTAGCTGCTAAACATACATCAATTAAAATAAAAAAATGTTCATTATTTTTTTATGAAAAAATTCTTATTTTTACTCTTTATATCATTTACTATAAATAAATTTTTCAGCCAGGTTCTGTATTTTACTTTCGAGTGAAAGTAAAATTGAATCATAATTGAATTCAATATTTGGTGGTCAGGTCAGCATATCACTTTTTCGTTTTGTATTAATTTATTTATTTAAATTATTAATATAATTAATTGTATTAACGAAAAAAGTGGTATTATTTAGATCACCAAATATCGAATTCAATTATGATTCAATATCACTTTCACTCAGAAGTGAAATGCAGAACCTGTCTGTATGGAAATTTGTTATTTTTTATTATTTTATTTAATGTTTATTTTTATCAGAGACTGTAAATAATAATTTTTAGATTTTCAAACCAAAAAAGCATTGTGAAAAAATTGTCGCACCGCCGTTTTGAAGGTACTATTAGAACCCTCTCAAATTGTAGAGATTGATTTCATATTGATTTTTAAAATATTGATTTTTATATTTTTGAGCAATATGTAATTATTTCTGCTTTTTATTTTTTTAAGGTAAACTGAAATACTAATTTTGCTTTTAGTTTTTGAATAAAAAAATAAAAATAAATGTTTACAAGTTGTTTTGTGCTCTAAAATATGTTGGACAAATTTTTCTTTTTATTTTTGCATTAAAAAAATTTCAAAACTTACCAGTTATTTTTTGCTGAAAAAAATTATCGGGAAAACTTTACTTTTTGTTTTTGCTTTAAAAAAACCAAACCAAAACATACCAGTTATTTTCATACCAGACAAACTTCACTTTTTATTTTAGCTTTAAGGTATAACCTACGTGTAAAAAGAGAAAAACAGTAACAATTTTCAAACATTTTTTTTTGAGCTACAAGAAGTTGTTATATTTTTTTGAAATTTAAACGGGTTATTGTACATAAAAACTACTTTAGCAATTTTCTGGCTTTTAAAAATTAAATTGAAAAAAAAACATCAAAAACTGTTCGATGGATATGGCCTTTTGATGCATGGGAAAACACAAACAAATCAAGTGTCATTTTAAAGTATAGGTCAATAATTGAGCATCCCACAAACAAACGACCCCTGGGGGTTTTTTTGAAATTATGGTGAAAGTTTGAGTAAAAAGTTTTAAAAAACAGATTTTTGGGCGCTTTTTTGTCATGCTTTTTGGAATGCTTAAAGGAAATTAGGATTTAGGAACAAAATGCAATAAGATTCATTGAAATTGAAGCAATAGATTTTGAGTTATCTATCGAACCGTTTTGGATGTTTTTTTTTCAATTTTATTTTTAGCGATCTCTATAGAAAGTCAGAAAATTGCTATTAAATAATTTTTATGTACAATAACCTGTATAAATTTCAAAAAAATATAACAATTCCTTGTACCTCAAAAAAATGTTTGAAAACAAGCTGCTATTTTTCTATTTTTACACGTATAATATTAAAATTGTTAAAGCTATTATACCTTAAAAAATAAAAATCAAAACATACCAGTTATTTTGTGCTCAAAAAAATATCGGCCAAACTTTACTTTTTATTTTTGCTTAAAAAAATAAAAATCAAAACATACCAGTTATTTTGTGACCAAAAAAATATCGGGAAAATTTTGATTTTTATTTTTGCCTTAAAAAAATAAAAAGCAGAAATAATTGTTATTTTTTGCTCAAAATTTTAAGTCACAAGTTAATTATTTTTTGATTTTTATTATAAAATGCATGCTTAGTACGGTCTCTGGATTTTATGTTAATAATTTTCATTGAACAATTTTTCAAGTTTTTCTAACGCTTGGTTTTCACTAAGTCATTTTTATGACGACACAAAAGTTTATCACCTTTAATATCACCTATATAAAACTCTATAACATTTTCTGCATAGTTCCGTTTAATAATTTATTTGTTTTTAATTTTCCAAGATTGCCAAAGTTAGAAAAAATGACAACATGTTGTTATTTTCAATTTGATTGACAACAACTGACCACTGAAAATGACAAAGTGAAAATCAAGCATAAGGAAAAGTTAACATGAAAAATTTATGAATCCGAAATCTCGTGTTCGTTTCGAGGTTGTTAACGAGTCCGAGATCTCGTCTTTGTTTCAAATTCATAACAAAGCCAACATATTTATATGAAAATATTATGAGCTCGTTTACGAATCGTTCTTCGTTTGGTGTTTATTGGGAACATATATTTAATTTTAATACGATAGCTTTAAATTCGACTTAAGAGGTAATGCTGATAAAAAAAGAATATATATATTTCTCTATACCTGCCACGCCTCCTTACCAGCGCTACCAACGGAGTGACAAAGTGAATATATTTCTTACCCAGTACGCGTGGGGTATAAAAATAATAGCGTTTACGGTTTTTGTTGACATTTTTCTTAATATTAAATCTGATTCAAGCGCACTGTGTGTGTGTGAATAATCCTTAAAGTTAACTAAACCGACTGTGTAATTAAACCAATAAACACATTTGTAAATTTTGTTTATTAATATTCATCAATTGGAAAAAGTTTGTGAAACCCCACCCTGTCAACAAAAACGACTGCGTCATACTTTGAACACTTGCACAAACATAAACACACACACACAGAACCAGATCAATACTAAAGGGAACTTATGTGAAATGCTTTAGCTAGGCTGGCTACTAGACAGCGGAGTTCAAGGCAAAGAAAACCTTGAGTAATGTAGAGAAAATGGAAATTATGTTTTACTCATTGAAATGGAAAATCTTCAAGCAGACGTACAAGTTTGACCCACCCTGAAGTTGCGTGCATAAAAGCTGCTCCCATTCAAGAAGAATTTACAATTGCTGAGCGCTCATCAAACAGCTGTTTGAAGACATGCGCGTATGTAATTTTTCAAAGCTTTCGATATGTAAAAATTTCGAATATGTATTTTATTGGCAGCCCACTAACTATAAAAACAACAACAACGGGAAAAATAACAACATTAATAATAAAAGTTGCACTGTGCGTGATACTAGACTGTGAAGTCAATGATTTAAATTTTGTTGCTGCCAACATGTTGCGGTCCGACTAACCAACTCATATGGAACGTAAAGCCGTTGCATGCATTCTCAAAATGCGCTCTGGCGTGACCATTTAATAACAACGGAATATTTTTATCTTCTATTTTTTTCAGTATTCTTCAATGTTGCTTCTTCCGCTAGCTTATACTAAACGTTGTTGTAGACGCTTAAATGAGCTAATCTGTAAATGTTTATAAACACCGACATCGCTGAGAATGATGACAGCAACTTATTTCGGCAAAGTTGCGTCAGCATTCATTTAAGTTGAAAAAAGATAAAAAGTCTATGATGACGATTTATTTTTATCGTTTTTTTTAATCTGCTGTTTTTTGTTACAAAAGCTTAAATCTTATGAGAAGGCCATCTTTCAAGGCTCTACTGAATCGCTGGCTGCTATGTAAAGTCAAGCGTAGCCATTGAAGTTTAGTGAAATTATTTCGAAAATTATGTTAGTTCATAGGTAAAATTCTTTATTTGTTTACAAAATATACTAAGATTTTCAAGGCAAAACACTAAAAACAATTAATCTTGTACTTTTTTAACAGCTGCTGAAACTACTAGCACTGATTTTTCATTACTATATGCTGATGATTTAAGACGTGACATTTTCGCGCTAGAACGCAAGTCGTTGAAAATCATAAGGGCAATTCACGATCTTGTTGCATCGTTGCAAATGCAAAATAAACAGCTTTTACAAAAACAAAAACCATATGTAGCAAAAGCCTTTCAATGCATTTTGTTTTTGTAAAAGCTCTTTATTTTGCATTTGCAATGATGCAACAATATCGTGAATTTCCTTATAATATTTCTGTGTTTCAATGTTTCAATATTCAATGTTTTCAAAGTTTTTCATTTCCATATAAGTTATATGAAAGGGTCTTTTTTTGTTGCGTGATAATGTTGGCCTTAATCCTGCTTTAAGTACCAGATTTTGTCTGTTTATAGTGATATATGCATGGAACACAGCTTAATTAATAAAGTAGTTCTGTCGTAAGTTGACAGAATTAAACTTTTATTGCTTATTGACTCAGAATTCTTACAAAGCACATCTTACAATTGGATAAAATATTAAGGAATGTTTTGTAATTTTGTGATAATTTTTACCAGTTTCTGAAGAGTTTTTACACGCTATTTGGAAGCAAAACTTGTCCATCTTAGCAATAGTTTGAAAAAACACTAAATTTGTTTTTTTGTCGTACTCACTCGCAGCTCTTAAAAAACAAATATCAAAAATTTATAGATATTAATTTACTATTAAAAAAACCTGATTGATGACAACAATATAAAAGCTCTTCAACTCTATAACGCATTTTAAGAGATATAAAGCAATTTGTGAGTGCATTTTTGATTAAACATAACCCATTTATGATGAGTGAGTAAGAGGAGATATTGAGTGAACTATTGAGAATTTGAGCACTTGATTAGATTTGAGCACATTTCCACCGAATTAATTCTTAATATATAAACTCTCTGGAGCGCTTGTTTGTTAACGCATAACTTCTAAAAGACATGGCTGATTGAGGTCATATCTGCACAACATATTTGTTTTTTGAACTGATAGTTTATAGGAATATTAAATAATATTTTGATGCGATAGGTGGAACACAAAAGCCATTGTAGCACATGAACATTTTAAAAACCGCAAAAAACTAGCAAATTGTTAGGCATTAAACTTTTTACATAAGGCTTTTTGGGTATGGCAAGTGTTTTGGATATCTCTTTTTTGCTCAATACCGAATACCAGATCGCTTTGAAGTGAGAATTTGTGAAAAAACTACTAAACCACTTATTCGATTAGCATTAAAATGGGTAAAAAGGAGTTTTTGGTGTACCTTGATTGGTTTGGTGTTATTTGTTTTGCTAATTTTGAAAACACCAAAAGGGAAGGAGCTGTTCTAAATACTAATTCCTCAAAAATTCAAAAAAACTCATAAACATTTCATCCGAATAGCATTAAATTTTTTACCTATATAGTAGTGTCCGACCGAATATTCGGCATATTCGGACGATTTTTTAACCTTCGGCTTCGGCCAAAAATAGCCGAATATTTGCCGAATATTTTTGCTTTTTTGTAACGCTAAAAATTTATTATATTTCTTTTTTTTTGCATTTTTCAATAGCTTACTGTGTAAAATATCATTCTAAAAGGTTAAATAGAAATTAAATTTTTAACGAATCTTTATGTTGATTTTGTCAAAATTCGAGTTCTTAAATTATCAATAGCCCATTGATAAATTTTATATTGGAATTTTTGTCAACAAAAAGTTAACGAACATTTTCAGTAAAAATTAAAAAAATTATACCATAATCACATGCATACTTAACAGGAAAATATTTTTAATATTCATATGAATTTTGCGACCTGTAGGACGGTCTCCATCGCAGTTCGTGTTGTAAGCACTGGTCCACGTCGCCCCGTGGCTTGCTGTAGTATATTAATTAAATAAATATTGCTTATAATCTGAAAATGGTATACCATCTTCTTCAAAGTACTGTAAATATACCTTAAAAGTTTACAGTACCTATATTATGTACTTTTTCCAAAAAAGACTAATGAAAATTGCATATTTTCGGCCTGTTTAATCAGACTGAACCCTTAATGATATCAGTTTTTTGTGCTGAAATTGAACTGAAATGAAAGCAAGGCCTAAATTTTATTATTTTTTTTTACTTGAAAAATGTTTTGTTAGTATTCAACTTCGGCTTTCGCCCGATTATTTCTATTTGGCCGAACATTCGGCTTCGGCTTTGGCCAAAAATCAACATTCGGTCGGACACTACTATATAGCATTTTGGTGCTGTTTAGGATTTTGTTCTATACGGCACATCAGGTTGCGATGTAGTACATATCTGTAAAAAATGCGGAAAAATACAAAACAACTTATCCAACTACACTGAGAAAACAAAAAATCAAAAACGCACATTTTAAAAATGTTTAGTAAAATTAATATTTTTAAAAATATTTTACGCCATAAAAAATTAAAGCGCACATTTTTAAAAATAAAAGTATAACAAAACGTTTTTAAAACAACTACGAATGTTTTACTATACTATAGAAGGTTAAAATAAATATTTTTAAATGAAAACGCACATTTTTAAAAATAAAAGTAAAACGAAACGTTTTACGGAACGCTTTACTATAATATAGTAGGTTAAAACTAATATTTTTAAGCAGCTTACATATTTTTAAAAACACATGGACGCCACACAAAATGAAAACGCACACTTTTAAATTGTAAAGTAAAATGGAACGTTTTTAAAAGAACTACGAACGTTTCATTGTAACAGAATACAGTTTATTTTTTGGAAAACATTTTACGCTATCTAAAAATAAAATCGGACAATTTTATATCCAAAAGTAAACGAAAAGTTTTTAAAATAACTACAAACACTTAACGATGATAAAGTGTGGTAAAATTAATATTTTTAAAAAAATTTTACGTCATACAAAAATGAAAACGCACGTTTTTATAGATAAAAGTGAAACGAAACGGTTTTAAAAATACTACGAACGTTTTACCATGACAGCAAAATTATTATATAAATATATAAATACAAATCGAGTGGGGATGTTGGTTTAACATACTTTGTTTAAAAACACTTGTTACTAACGAATTGTTTGTTATATATGTTAAATTGATTTATGTATTTTGTTGAATGTTTGATTTAATATACTTTAGCATTTCTACTTTGAACTTAATTTTTTATAACAATCTTGATTTCGTTGTTGTTCTAATCGTTGTAAAATATAAAATATATTATTCCAAGGTATATGTATGAAGGTATTGTTAGTAGACAATTCTCTCTTGTGGTGGGTACCTTAGCTGTAAAAATTAGTTGTTTACGAAAAAAAGCAAAGCAAATAACAAAAGTTTTCAATAAGTAGTCAATAAGTTTTATTGAGTTGTCAATTTTTGTGTTTTAAATTGATTCAAAGATTTTAATTAAGTTATATAAAAGTGATTTGAAGTGATTTGAAGTGATTTTAAGTGATAAAATGCAGATTGCATAGGCTTTGGAACCAACTCTGATTCGATTGGTTTCTGCATCAACATTCACCAAGACCAATTGCACAGAAGCGTGGTCCTTGACATGAATGATTCTGTTGGAAGCCGAGCACTTTCTGGGGCAACACAAATCAACAGACTCTCCGGCGTCGTTTTCCATGTTTATAGATTTTTTGTACAAATTTACAAAATTTATGGCATCGGCAAAGGAGTCGAAAAAAGCCAGTCGCAAATACTGTGAGGTTGGTAATTATAAACAGTTTTATGTATTTGATTTAATGAAATCTAAACGATATATACGAAAATAAACATTCAGCACGCACAAAAATGAAAACAATATAAATTGAAACACATTTGAAAGTTTTCTATCAGCTTTTATTCATTGTCTCTTACGCTCTTCTTATGTTTGACAGCGACGGTACCCACCCCTCTGTGACGACACTACCATGTTGAATATACCTTGTATTATTCTATGAAAAAAATTCACAAAAAGTATTTAAAATGGTCTGGAAAAAGCAATAACTGATAAAAAACTTTTATAAAAAAAAACTAAAACTCGCTGCAAGACAAAAAAAAAAAACAACATACGTCGCAATCTACATCGATGATATTTTGACAAACATAAGAATACGAATAATCAAATTAAAAAAAGGAATATTAAAGAAGATTTATCTAAATATTTTAAGATGAAAGACATTGGAGAAGCAAAATATGTGTTTGGGGTTCAGATAACACGAGATCTCAAGCGAGGAAAGTTGTGGATTGATCAAGTACGTTACATTAAAGATCTGCTGAAAAAGTTCAACATGGACGACGCTAATGACCCTTACACCCTTACACCGCTTACACCCTTAGATATCAATCAAAAACTTTCGAGGGAGCTATGCCCAAAAACTGAAGATGACGTCCAATATATGAAGTCAATTCCATATCAAGAAGCGATTGGCAGCATCATGAATGCAGCGCAAGCAAGTCAACCGAATTTATCCTTTGCAGTCGGGTTACTATCAATATTCAATAATAGCCTGGAAGGGCACACTGGGTGGCGGTCAAAAGAGTTCTGAGATATCTGAAAAGCACCAGCCATTATAGGCTTGAGTTCATGTATGATACTGAAGGAAGTCTGAAAGAGTTCTCTGACGCATACTGGGCAAGCGATATAGTTGAAGATATGGTTGCCGACGTTATGAAAAAGGGACTATCAACTTAAAAACATACCCACTGCTGCAATCTTATTGTGTTAACAGTAGCCAAAATCTAGTGGGGTTGTTGAATGTTTGATTTAATATACTTTAACATTTCTGCTTTGAATTTAATTTTTATAACAATCTTCATTTCGTTGTTGTTCTAATCTTTGTAAAATATAAAATATAGGTATTATTCTAAATAAATTTTCGAATCAAATAACATCATATTGATATTTGTTCAGAAAATAATATATTTTTTCATTCTCGATTTCATCACTCAAACTGCCTATTCATTTTGATTTAGTAAAACTTACATTGCTTTAGTCAGTAGGCAAAGTCAGTCACAACAAAGTAAGTTGTCGCTGTTCAATGGAGAAAATAATGAAAGAGTTTGGAGTTCGAGCATTTGCTGCCACACTTAAAAGGTAAGTACTGAAAATAAAATTAATAATCAGGGACCGCTAATAACGATTATCGCTAACAATCAATCATTTAATAAATAAAAGAAGAAATAAAAGTTATTTCTTGGTCGTTAGTTATGGCAAAAATTGCCTTTAAAAATTTAACTCTTCACCGCATTAATTCAAATTTTGAACAAAATAGGGTTATATTTAGAGTAAATTTTTGAAGGACTTTGAATTTTTGAAGGATTGGAAAAACATGATATTCCACACACAAAGCTTTTGAAATAATCAACTTCAAAGTTTTAAAAAAACGTATTTTTGCATTAAGATATGAAATCGCATAGGAAAACTTTTGCAAAATGGATCCGCTATTTGATAAGTAATAGCTAAAATCTCTTAAGAGGGTATTGGTAAACTATTAGCTAATGTATCGAGCCTAAAAAAATAGATTTTTAGATTATATCACGTTATTTCAATAAGCCCTTAATTTGATTTTAAATTAAAGTACACGGTGGCGTATGAGTAACAATTAATTGCATTTAAATTTGATTTCATTTAAATAACAATACCACGCTACAACAGATACGGTTTATTCGTAACTTTTATAAACCTAGAACAGCATTACAGAATTTGGTAATAATGTGTATAGGTATTTAACAGTACTACAGTTCGACTGGGAAGGAAATAGCACTTTACAAAAGATTTTAATAATATATAAGATTTTTTTTAGAATTGCAGTTTTAAAACCTTATTTTAAAATGGAAAAATTGCTGATTTTAAAGTTCTAAGTTTTTCATTAAGATTGAATTCAAAAAATGCAAACTTGTTGACATTTTTAAATGTAAACTGAAAGTTGATTTGGTTCCCTATTTCTCCTACAGTCGCTAATGAAATTGAGTTCTTTGAGCGTAAGATACTTGGATAGTGCACTAATAGGCATTATGAGTCATATGCAAAAAGATATTCGAATAATTTTGTGTACAAAGAAGCAAATATATACCCTTCGTATTATTATGCCTTTACGCTACTTGATAGATTTATCAAAAAAATTGGCACTACATGATAATTATTTGCTTAGAGATATTTTTGAACTTAAAAAATTTTAAAATTGGTCTAATGTTAATTATCTCTCTCTCTCTCATAAGTTTTATAAATGCAAATTATTGTTTGAAGTTAGATTTTGCTGTACCAATTTTACCAGATCTTTATGTCAATTTGACACAGAATACTCATAGAGGATATCATCATAATTTGTTTTATTATTTATAGATATTAAGTTAATATTTCTGTTAAGTGTTTTAATGTTTGTTTAGTTTTAAGGTTTAAAAAAAAACATTGTAATGTTAAGTGCCGGGAGCTAGCACTAAATACTTTAAAGAAAAAAAATATAACTATGAATTTTCACTCTGTAATGAAAGCTTGAAGTTTTTTTTTTATAGTTCTATGTTATCTTAATTATAAATTGGTATGTTATGCTGTGTAATCCTGACCGAAAAGTCTCATTAAACTTACTTACTTAACGATTTTATCTTCAAGTTTTTATCAAAATACCCGACTTTTTGGTTACAAAATGTGAAACTAACTTTACTATTAAAGTTGATTCAGTAGTATGGTAATTATCTGAGCAACACTAAACATGATAATGAATGAAAAATAAATGATGGCATATTTCAATTACTATATGTTTTTTATAATTCTATGTAAAAAAATAACATTTTTAGAATTATATTTGAGCTTAATGCCACATAAGGTCATGAAGCAACAGGTTGCAACAACAAGATCTTGTTGCAAGAACAAACCACCATTATAATGAATAATTTTTGATCTTGATAAAATTGATATCATTTAAAATTAATTACGCTCAGTATTGATGAATATTGTATGTAATAAGAATATTACATGATTTTAAGGTATGAATTATAAATTTAATTGTTAGATGATAAATGTGCTTACATATTTATATGCAATAAAATCATATTGGGAATGATTAATTTCCAGTATGTATTCTGTTAAACACTTTGTAATTTATAGAGTGCATAATAGCACACTTCTTCACGAAGAACCAGTTTTATGATGTAACTACTTAAACATTTGTCTAATTACTTTAACACAATAACTTGATTAGATAAGGTTTAAAGGTGAGCATAATATATTAATATAAAAGTTACAATGGCTACAAAATTGTTGATTAAATAAGTTCTAAGCTTTATTAAAAATAATATTGTTAAAATTTTAATGATAGCCAACAATTGTGAGCCCATTACCGCATTTTAGTGCTTTTTAGCAAATTAATTAATAACAAAGAAAAAAAAATCAAAACAAAAACTTTGTACAAACAAGCAAAGCAACAACTACTACAACATTTACAACAATTACATTCTATATTTACATTTCCTTCAAACTATGCCAAAATTCTAACTACAATCGAAAAATGCAGCGTTTGTAGTTTTTGAAAAAGTTTGCTTTATTTATAATAAATTTGGAAGAATCACTAATATGTGCTTCACTGATAAATCTTGTAGAGTGTAAAAAAAAATTCAAAAATATTTTAGATACAAAATAATAAAAAAAATTATCAAAAATTTTAAAAATCTTTTTATAATATTACATAAGAGCAGGCCAAGAAACAAAAATAGAAAAATTTAAATTATTTAAACGTAAAATATACAAAAAATCAAAAGGGCACAATACGGTGAAAACAAAATAATTATTAATTATATTAATAATATTAATAATAATAAAAAAAAATATCAAATGCACGCAGGCAAAATACTAAATTATAAAATTTCACTAAAATAACCTCTTAAAAATCTTTTCCATTCTGGTAATTCTAACATTAACCAAGCCATACAAAGTCTTAAGAGTTTTTATGAAAAATCTATAGAGACTGAAATTCTCAAGAAGATTGCTAAAATCCAGCACGAAATCAATGCAACGCGCAATAAAGCGTGTAATGGGCGCACACTTGCAAGCATGATTAACGTAAACGACGGAGGACTCACCTTTAGACTGACTAACGCAGGCGGACGACAGCACCGTGCTGGGTGGTCCGCGTAGCACTGCTTCGAGGCAGCGTATGTTGTCGCGACAAGTGTTGATGATTTCATTCTGAGAGGGCGAGAGAAGGTGAAAAACACAGTCAGTTAAAAAATTAAGGCCAAGGTTTAAGTTCACGGCTTACATAATCCTCAGGGCGCAACAGATGACAGCGTATCTTGAGCGAGCGTGTATCTTCGAGACGCATGCGACTTTGCTTCAGCAAGTTGCGCATTTCCTTCTCATCCTCGGAGTCATCGCAGCTGGATGACGAGGTGTTGGCTGGAATCAATTTAATGCATTTCTCCAGATTGCGTGAGGAGCGACGACGTTCGTCTACCTTGCGACGACGCGTTGAAGTATCGCTTTCAGAGGTGCGACGTAGACTTTGTGCTGAATGACTCATGTGTCCGAATTCAAGCTTGCGACTGGCTGAGTCAGAGATATGACGATACTGCAAGTTAACGTTTTCGGTGGCGTTCTTGGGCGTCAGCGCATTGGCTGAGGAGGAGAGACTGATAGTGGGGCTGCGTGGTTGTGGCTGTGTCTGCTGATTATCCGACGAATCTGTGCGTGTGAAAATAAAGTAAAAATTACAAACTAACAAGCTTAAGTATTTCGAATTATATTCAAACCTTGACACGATTTGCGGCGCACTTCTAAATTTTTGCGTCTACGTTCATATTCTAATTCAAGTGCACGTCGACGTCTGGCGTGATCAACGCTGCTCACAATGGTCTCTTGTGAAATGATTTTCAGTTCATTCTGTTGCAACGAATCCATGCGAGGCGGTGACAATGAATCGACATTGTTGGCAGCCGACAGCGAAGAGCAGCAATCCGACTGTGAGTCGATAAAGTTTCTGTGTGGTGGGAGGGGCAGAAAGCAAAGGCGCAGAGATAAGCATTCACAGTAAATTTATATTCAAATCAAATTTTTTTTCTTTATTTTAATACCCACCGATAGTCATCACCAAATTCCATCAAACGCCTGGCTGCATCAGAGTCAAAACCTTCCGAGTAGTTCTCCGAATTATATTTCTCTTGATAGTTGTCCCAGGCTGTCTCTGAGAAGCTGCTGTGATGATCCTCGGTGCCGGTGGTATAGGCTGCCAAAAATATTTTTGATTTAAATGAAAATAATTGAACTGAAAGGGGTAAATGCGAAATTTATGCTTCAAGGTGAGTATAAAAACAAAAGCTAAAAGGTGCATTATTGTGGTGGGGGGGGGGGTGGTGTGGGAGACTTGTGGGGTGTTGCAAATACCTCTTTGTTTTTGTTTTTGCTTTTGTGGCACAGGCGTGGCAGCTTGCAACGTTAAGAAAGCGATTGTTAGTGCAAATTAATACAAAAGTAAAAACTAAACAGCACACAAAAATGCGAAAATAAATAAAGTTATTCCGTTGACAGTCGAGGTGAATTTGGCGTAGAGTACGTGAAGGCCAGTACTAATAAAATTTTATGCAAAAGAGGTCGAAGACTTACCTTTTTATTATTATGTATCACGAAATAGCGCACCAATGACAAGCAAGACACGAGAAGCAATAGAATTTCGCATAGAAAAAAGTATTGCTTCTCGTGTCGTAAAAGCAAATTCTCAAAGACTTTTTAAGTCGCGGTGAGTTTTATATTAAAGTGCCAAAGCGGTGTTGTCAAGCTTTTTATTGAGTAGAAAATTTATAAAACTTTAAAAATAAAGAGAAAAACTCTCAAACAACAAGAATTTGTATTTAAAATCAAGTATGATTTAAGCTATCAAACATTTAGAATTTGTATTTAAATCATATAAAATCAACATAATAATTAACAAAGTCATATAGAAAAACTTTAATCAAGAGAAAAACATAACGTGTTCCGCAAATGCGGTGAATTTAATATGCGAGTTCGAAAATATTTTTTGTAGCTATGGTGCCAGAATTTGCATGAAAACAATTTGCAAAAAATATTTTGCCTTCTTTCAAAATTAAGCGCCTTAAATAATAAAAGAGACCATTTTCATATAACTATATATTTTTCGCTTAAATGAGTGTATTTAATATATCAAAAATATATTATTTAAGGGGTATTTCATACGCTAAAAGGAATCTTTTTAAAGTACACAAAAATATTGTTTGCGTCAAGTAGAGTTTAAGGGCATTTACATATTTTTAGTTTTGCATTTATTGTATATCACTTTTCGCCTTGCCTCGAGCTCATCTGTTTTTTGTTACACTGTGCTAGCCGAGCTTAAAAAGAAAAGAGAAGAGAGCAGCATGGAGTTAATTGAAACTTTCGCAACACAGCATCTTGAAAAGAAAATGATTAAGCAATGCGTGGCAACTGGAATGATTTCTTAAAAAAGGTAATACTTTAATAAAATATACTTTTTATTAAAATTTCAAAAGAGTAATACCCCTTAATAAAGCTTTAATACAAATATGATATTTTAAAATTTTTTTCATAGAATCGACCCCGTACTTTTGGAGTAAAGTGGTAACAAACGGTTTTTGTTTACACGAAATTTTTATACTGTTAATACTCTTAAAAAAACGATTTCAGGATAAAAAATGAACCAAAAATTAGTCAAAAATTTTTTCTTGAACAAAAAAAAATATTTCTTTCAATATACCAAAATTTAAAAAACACACCTAAATTTTACAAAATTTTTTTTAAAAATGCCGGATGAGCATTTAAAAACCTTTTTGTTTAGTGATGTGCTCAATATATTTAAAAACTTTAAGAGAATTCTAAAAATAAAGTTGTAATTTTATTTTTTTAAATTCATACTATTATATTATAAAATTGAAGTGATCATTGTGATCAAGTGATCACAGGTAAATTCCAAAAGTACTGGGCTGACTTCTATGAAAAAAGTTTTAAATTAGCATACTTCTGCTACAGCATATTTAAAAGGTATTTTCTTTTCGAAATTTTAATAATAAGTATATTTAATAAAAGTTTTAAGTTATTAAATAAATGATACCAGCTGCCAAGTATTGCTTAATCGTTTTCCTTTCAAGCGTTTGTGTTGCGAGAGTTTCAAAAAACTCCATATTGCTCTCTACTACTCTCTTTTTTGCTCTGCTCAGCTATCATAGAGCATAAAAAAAACAAGAAAGATGAGCCTCGAGCAAGGCGAAAATTGAGTAACATATACAAAATGCAGTGCTGCGATCTAAAACAAAATAAAACAAAGGAAGTGATGTTTTTTAATTTGTTTGACATGTTTGTCTCATAGAGAGTGATAAAAAAATTACTGTATAGGCAATTCCATTACAAGTTCCCATTTACAGGCCGGTTACACAGGCCTGTGACAGTGAAAGTGCGAAAGAATACGTGTACTGTTCGAATGATTCGAAAAATTTCGAACTTTCATGCTAGTAGCAAGAGGTGCTACACATGCTCGTGAAAGTTCATTAAAAAATTCCATCAAATGCGAAGGTTCTCGCTGCTATTGCAGTTTGCGTGTGCTTTACCTGTTGTTTTTTTTTTTTCTCTTTTAATTATAAACAAGCTATCAGTGTTGCTTCCTGTACGAAATCGACGAAAACTCGAAATAAACCCACCAAAAGTAATTGAAAACAACACTGATATCCTCCTTTTTGACATACACTGGCCGCTGCTGTCAAAATCCACTGGCTCTGAAATTTCGTTGCCAGTAGCGATGAAAGTGGCGTGAAAGTGAATCCAGTGTGAGTGTATTTGTAAAAAAGTGTGAATGTATTGAGTTTTTCGAACTACAGAGCCAGTATACTGGCCTGTATAGAATGCCTGTTACATGTTCTCATAGCTTTGAGTGATAAAAAAACTATTTTTGTAACTTTAAAATATTGAGTATTCTGGAATTATGGAGCTTCTTAAAAAGTTTTTCTTGAAGTTTATATAGTGACAGGTCATACAAAAATAAATTTTTCAGGTGGAAATGCCTGAAATAGGAGTATAATGTCATTCCTGTAATCAGTTCTCGATCAAATTAAAACAATTCAGAGTGCAGCTTTCGCAATTTTTATTTCTATATGTTCTATATGACAAGGTTAACATATTACTTATAGCGTGTGCATTTTCTGCCATTCTTAATTATTATTAAACCACTTGTTTGTTTTATTATTAATATTGAAACCAAAAAAGTTGTAATTTTTGTAACTAACTGTGTATTCAGTTAGTAATAGACTAAAAAAAAATTTTAAAAGTGTTAGTTTTTTCTGATGCCTGATCTCCAAATAAAGATGATTTTGCCATTCCTGTTACAGTCATTCCATTGATATTTTATGTCATTCCTGTAACCACTCAAAAACACACAAAATGCTTATGTAACGTCATACCTTGTGATCTCAAGCGATTTTAACTTACTTTGGGACTAAATAGTATACTAAAACCATAATTCTAGCTTCAAGTTTCATTTTTCCATTTTTCAATTCAAAAAGTGCACTTTTGGCGGAATTGCCCATACATAAATAGGCGTAGGCGAAACAGTTAAGAACCATTTTCTCCCGTGTTTCTCTACCGATTTTGATATTTATAGCCTTAAACAGGTGAAATTATGTATGATGACACGCATTGTGGATTTATATGTAAGTAGCAGATCCGCACAAAAAGAAGAGAAAAACATTCGGCACGGTTTCGTTAGGTTTTTTTACTCTGTGATGAGTTCGCTTACGTTCTCAGATGAGCGTAGAAAGCGGAAAAAAGACTATTTTCAGTTTGTCATTCAAATTACACATTCATATTGCACTCTCTTCTGACCACGAAAATTGGTGGATAATTCATTTTGAAAGTCATGCCATATATGAAAAACTTATGTTTTTGGCATTAATTTTGTATCGAATCAACAGAGTATCAAATTTATGCGTAAATATTGAATTTCGACTTCTGGCGTGCTTTAGTATAGTTAAAAGTATAAGTTAAATTTTTAATTATAGCTTTTTAAGACAGTTGAATGCAGTTTTGAAGTTTGAAAGCGATATATGAGACTTTAATGTGAATAAAAAATAAAGAACATTTTCGAAAGTATATTTTGTGTACTTAAATGAGTGCATTTTATATACACAAAAAAATGAGTATTTTTATGCACCAAAAATAATTTAAATCTATATATTTTATCCAAAACGTTAACAAGACAAATAAGTGTCAAAAATAAAAAAAATTATATTTTATTAAATGATAAAAAATAGCGTACAAGTTTGTTTTAAGAACGTTTGTGAAAACACCCCAAAAGTAATGTAAAAATTTTAGTTGTTTTTATTATGTAATTGAATTGAAAAATTTTTATACAAAAATTTAAAGTTTTTATTTAATTTTGAAATACAATTCCGGGTTCAAAAATAGCCCAACAGTTTTGAAAATTTTTCTTGAAAAAAAAATACATTTATTTTACTAATACATCAGAATTTAAACAAATGCAACGATATTTTACACAACTTGTGCTCAAGCCATCATAAGTATTTTAAAAAAACTTTTTGATTAGTGATGAATTCAGTTTATTTAAAATTTCAAGAGAATAACGACAAAAAGTTGTCACTTTATCATTTTAAAGAAGAGCTGAGTGTTGTTTTGAAGTTCGAAAACTAAAAAATTTACTATGAAGTAAGTTAAAAATATTTTGAAAAAGGGTTAAAAATATTTGGAAGTTCAAAAACGTTATTTTTAAAAGACTTTTTCTACATTGTTCAAGACTTGAAAGCAATTTTTTGAGTTTGTAGGTTAATCATGGTGAGCTTACGTGGGTTTTGGTGACGAAGGGGAAAGAGAACACTTGCTCTATACTGGCACTTTTTTGTAAAAAAAGAAAATGCTTTTAGATCTTCAACAATTGGGGTAGAAGGGGTCAAAGAATCAAATGCTCTCTTTAATGGTGGTGAATTCAGTGTTTGAAATTGAAAAGTTATTTAAAGCTCTTATGAGCAGTTACTTAAAAAATGTGCGAAAATTATTTTGGTCGATTTTTTAAATGTCAAATTGAGTTCATTTCTGTATTTCGAAAACAATAGGTCTGTACTAAATAAGTAAAATGAGAGAATTTTCTATCGACCCTATCTATCTATCTACCGTGCAAACATTTTTAATCGCCTCAGAATCGACAGTGAATCGCTTGGAAGATGCAACAATCGCCGGCGAGCTCATTTGGGAGCATTTTCGTATCGCCAACTGCAGGCTGCTGAGGCCATAAAATCGATTCGCCGGGAAGATTCGCGTTCGTAAGAGATTCCATGGGAAGAGTCGATAATAAATCGCCGAGATGGGTCTAAAGCGATTCGCCGGGAAGAGTCACAAACGAATCGCCAACAGAAGAAGTATTTTGCAATTCGCGGAAAGAGTTGCACACGAATCGGAAAAAGGGGTCTTAACGATTCGCCAAGAGTGGGAACCGAATCGCTTTTAGGGTTTAGCTATTAGTTGCAAAGCGTCTTTGTTGAATGTTACAAGCTGTTTTATAGCAAACATTCTTTGACAAATCGGTCAGAAAAAAGATCGACCACCGTATATCGTGCTGATATGAATATTTTCAGCAATCATTCAACACAAAAAATAATTTTGAAAATTTTTTTGATGATTATTTTTAGTGAAATAGCATATAGAAAAGCCTTCTTCATATTCCAAAGATTTATTTTAAAATTTTAAAAAAAGCCATCTTCCAACGATCACCGAAATAAGCGATGAAAGATTTTGAAGATTTTTCTTGAACCGTGCATCGAAAAGCGATCCATCTTCCAAAGAACCCTTGGGCGAATCACAAGTGCTTCGCAAAATCAAGCTCTCTTCCAATCGTCTTGTAAATGATTGCATGGTAAGATCTATTCGGAAATTAGGCAAGAAAATTGTGAACTTTTTTACTATATTCTTGAGTCATCCTAAAATCAGTATGAAATGAAAAATATTTATAGCTTGTTCGAAATCAGTTGGCACTTTTCAAACATTAAATAACACGTACTACGCAAATGATCAATAGAAGCTTGGTCAAAGTCGTTTCCAAGTGCTGCAATGGCCAATTCGTTTTATTATTATGGTGTGTTCAGTGTTTGATGCTAAATATATAAATACTTTTAAAAAAGATTTTCAGAATTATAGTGAGTTCAATGTTCGCATGTCAATTGCTATATGAAATTTTAATGAGCTGTCAATTTCGTCAGGCAGCCTTTATTTCAAATTTCAAAAAGTAATTGTACGTCTTTGTTATTTAAAAAAAAAATAAACTGGCCATTTCAGCCCTTGGAAGGACTTTGACCTAGCTTCTATTGATCAGTTGTGTTGTGCGTGTTATTAAATGTTTAATCACAAATGACCGAGAACTGGACCTACGTGTTTTATGCCGACTCCGAACAGCTTATGTTCTCAAGAAGCTTTACATGGCAATTTTTACTCTCTGAGGTTTGCCATTGTCTACAGAGAGGTGACGACCGAACAGAAAAATTAATTCAATTGAAAAAACTTTCTGTCAGTGCTGGAATTGAACCCGGGCTACCGCGGTTCCTTAGCTTAGGGGCCACGCACTCTACCCTCTAGGCTACGGTCGCCACCTTTGTTATTTAACTCAAAGTAAAACTAACAAAATTGTCTATTTTCATTGTTTTTTTTTTCAGTAGTGGTGAGTTTCATTTCGAGTTCGAAAAAGTCATTTGACGCTTGCCGTCGTGAGTAGTCGAAATATTAAACTGTAAAATTAATGGAAAATTTATTCTAAAGACGCTTACTTTACTCGGCCTAAATTGAAAACAAAAATTAATTGCATAAATTTAAAAAAAAAATTTTGTGCTCGATTTCGAATAATATTTCAAGCTCTGGTGAAAATGAAAAAAAATTTTAACTTTGCTTCGAAATTTTTTTTCTAAACAGTTAATTTTTTAGTGAGTAGTTAGTAAGCTGCATCAAAACTTAATGGTGCTTGGTGTTTTTAAAGCGGTTTCAAACAAATTTGTCGAAAACTCACCTCCCTGCTGCTCTTCATCGTTCATGTAAGTGGCCAAAGCGGCTAGCGGACCTAAACGAGCCTCATTCGTCATATAAGCTGTGGTATAGGAACCCACACGGAAATTGGGTTTCATTAGCATAGACTCCTCTTCGCCGCCGCTACCTTGTTGGGACATCTGCTGCAGTGTCTGTGATGAAGAGGGTGATGCGGATTTTGCTTGCAACATCCCAGAGCAGCCATCGACTGAAGTTTTTTGCAAAACAATCAAAGCATTTGTGATCTCTTGTAGCTGCTGAGCTGACATCGATTCACATGATTTCATCAGTAGACTCTGTGTTAGCTTGGGCATCAACTCGTTACAATCCTCCGAGCCTGAATCGGTTTTCTTGCCTGCTGAATAAGCGGCAGCGGCTGCAGCTGCAGCCTGAGCTGCATTGGAGAGCTTCTTCTTGCGCGTTTTGCGACGCTTTAACGAGCCCTTGCTATCATAGTTGCGAACAATGCGCTGCTGAGTGTGCGTAACAGAGGTGGAGGAGGCGCGTGGACGACGTCCTGGGGACAAACTGTCCAACGCCGATTCACTTATAGAGTGTGTGGCCAAGCCGGCCTGCACATTGCTGACAGCTGTTGCCTTCGTAGCAACTTGAGCCGTCTCTGTGGTCAGCTGCGATAAGCAGGATACAGACCAGGGTCGCTCTGACTTGCGACGCGTTTGCTGACGCTTAATAATCTTGACAGCTGAGGCGTTAAGGCTCTGATTGCTGCTGCCGTAACTGCGAATGGTGCCATGGCTTACAATAGGCTCAGCAGAGCCACCAATGCGTTCTGTAGAATGACCAAAGGAGTTGGTGCTAGTTTGCATGCACGTGGCAATGGAGTCGGTGAAACCCTCTGAGCTGTCAGAACCGACTGGCTGTGGGATGGAATCAGTTTCGGATGCCTCACCAGAAGCCTCGCAATCATCAGTGTTGCGTGTGGCAGTTACAGCGGCACTGGCGGTGGAGTGGTTGCTCAGCGATTCATGTGTTTTTCCGAGCTGCATCGGAGTGCTGGGTTGGTGCTTTAACCATTCCTGTTGTTGGTAGTACAAAGAAAAAAATGTTAGTAAAATTTAATGATTTCAAATTAATTCAAGGAACTCACCTGTACACGTTGCTTAATGGGACCTGGCATGATAACCTCGCGCTTTTTGATGGTCGAAGAAATTTTCACCATTGAATGTTTCGGCTTGGTTGGTGTCTTGAGAGCTTCGTCACGTACTAAATGCTCTGCTTCCAGTACAAGCTGCTTGATTGACTCATGTGAGATTTGCTAAATGGAAAAGTAAAAAAGAAGAAGCAGAGGAAAAGTAAAATAAATGAGTAACCAGGGTACAGCGGAATAAAAAATAATATAAATACTATATTGTAAATAATATGATAAAATTGGCAAAAGTATGTAAACCAAAACCAGCTGATGTGAAACAAAACACTCATACATGGCACACACACACCGACAAACAGACGGACAGACAAACAAGTCAAGGTGGTGCCTAGAGTGCATTTGCAGAGACAAGTGGCGATACAGCAGTGGAACTTATCGCAGGCACACTCGACAATGGCTTATCTACTACAGCTGTAAGGGTTTGAAAACAAAACGACGGAGCGTCTGCAGAGTGCTTGGTGTGAAGTGTAATCGCGGGTGGCAGGGACTGTTGAGGGGAGGTGGTCTTGGCTTAGCAGAGAGTGTGAAAAGCTAATGTCAAATATTTACTTCTATTTTATCAGCTACTTTTTTGTTAAGTGTAACTACTAAAGATTGTTTGAGTGAAGAGGGAAAGGGCGAAAGAAGGTGGTGCTGGTTGGTGCGATGTTCGGTGAAGTTGATAAGAAGCTGACTGTTGGCATTATTAAACATGCATCATAATTCCACAGAACAGGTCATTAATGAAAAACTTTCAAATTAAAACTGAGACTAGAGAACAAATATTTGACTAGCAGACTTTGAAAATGAAAGACTTTGAGTTCAACAACAGTTTCATTGACAGACTGCCTAGATTTGAAGCGGAAGTCTGACAGCTTCCGATTGAATAAAAGCTTTAAACTTTAACCTCAAAAGCTTTATTTGTTAAATTGTTTTTAAACTCTTTAGATTTGCCTCGTACTAACAATTTTTCTGCTTAAGCAACTAGTTTTTCAACTTTAGCTAGTACTTTATAGTTTGTATTATATACAAGTTTTATCATTAAAATAAAAATAATGTACATTTTTATTTTCAAATTCTAACGAGGTCAGAAAACTACATACTGTATTATAATGTAAAGTCCAATTTAAATTGTGTTTTTAATGTTTTTTGTTGGAAATGCCCTTCAGTTAACTTAATTGTTTTGTCAAACACGCAACCGAGCGTAATTAGAGCGCGTCCATAGAGGCAATTGCATGTTAGATTTACAGAATAAAAAAAAACCAGCTAAATAATGAAAAAATATGCTAACAAATGACAAACAGGCCGAATTTTATAAACTTCTTGAATTTGATATTATTCTTAGTAATAACACTTAAAGTGTAATCCATTAAGGCCATTAAGACTTATTATTTTAATATTAAACTCAAATTTTATAATTATAAAAACAACAAAAAATTTAAACTATTAGAATTATAAGATGAATAATTTTAATATTAAATTTAAATTTTATAATCATAAATATCTATATTAATAAAATTAGTTTTCTGTTTGTTTGCTTGACCCATAGCTGTTAAATTGCGATTACGATTAGTATTCAATTATATTATATTTTAAAAAGAATTGTAATCATCATACAGGTCGTCCCAGGACAACGTTTCAATCCGGCGCTGGTTGATTCCTTGGGCCAAAACTGTATGGCATGGGGGGTCCATATACCCCCTGTTTCTAGCTATAAGCGGAAGAATAGCAAAAAATGGCATTCATACGTGTCATCAGTTTTAATGAAATAACTTAAAACGTATTAAAGATAAGAACCTATTTGGAACGGTTTTTTAAAGCTTTTTAATAAGTCAACTAACAAATGTAAAAGTTTTTTGGTATTTTGAGTTATGGAATAATTTATAGCAACTTAAATATGAAAAATATGTTTTTTATTTTATTTTTTTCACTTTAAACTCGTTTTACATAAAAAGTTCTAAAATAATTAAAGTTTTTTCTAAATGACCTCTATATTTATTATGTTGACTTTATATGATTTAAATACAAATTCTAAATGTTTGACAGTTAAAATCATACTTGACTTTAAATACAAATTTTAGTTGTTTGATAGTTTAAAATCGTTTATTGAGCTTAAGGTCAAAGTTAGAACAATTAATTGTTCTAACGAATTTTTTCCAAAGAAACAACACCAACAACAACAAAGTTTTTCAATATGAAAAGGAAAAAATCACTAGCTGATTTTATTGCACAATTTCTGCCCTGCTAAAAGCGTCATCAGAAATCTTTGTGATACCCGTGCAAGCGCGCATTAACGTACTTCACCACCGTGGCGATGAGATTTGAAGTGTCAATCTCAAAATAATTTTTTTTTCTGAATCGCCAAATAATTCTCTGCAGTATTCCATTAGTACAAGCATCATCGAATACTAATAAAGGTATTTTTTCATTGTTTGCTGCTAATTTTTATTTGAAAAAATTCTAAGTCTTTTGATAAAATTCTCTGTGAAGAAATTTATATGAAAAAATTCTAAGCGTTTTGCTATAATTTTGTATGGATCCGAGATCTCGTGCTCGTTTCGAGCTCACTTAAGGGTCCGAGATCTCGTATTCGTCATTTCATTCAACATATTTTCTTAAAACAGTAAATTTGTATACCGGCTTTTTTATATGGGGTTACCTTCATAAGTGTCTAAGGCACATATTACACGATGATCGTTGATCGGCGTTCATAATATTTTTGTTGTTGCTTTCAATGCGAAACTGTCAAAAAACACTGAGAGCCAGAGCGGATGAACAATTGTTAGGGCGATCAAGATATGTTCATTTTTGAACGCTGTACATGACAGCAATCACAATCGAAACAGTGTTGCTGGGTGGCAAAATTTAAGATGTGTTCACTTTTAGCAGCTAAAAAGTACTAGAAGTACTGCTTTTCGACTGAAAGGTATAAAAAAAAAAGTTGCATGAAACCCTTATTTTTAACAAGAATTCTTACTGGAATAAAGAAAAAAATAAGACTCGATCGATGAAACGATCATCATGTGACCTACCAACGATCAATATGTAAAAGAGCGTAAAAAGTGTTCATTGAACGCCGATCAACGATCATCGTGTAATATGTGCCTAAGTTCTATTACTTAAAATTGGTCGTTTTAAAAATGGTTTTAAAATTTTCAAAATTTCGGTGTGAGCTAAGAAAACAGTCAAGATCTAAAATTATTCCAAAAGTTGGTCCCAACATTTAAGGTCCGACTCGTAAACGAGCTTGAAACAAACACGAGATCTCGGACCCATACAAAATTAAGTAAAAATGCTTCGAATTTTTTCATATAAAAATTTTAAAAATTTGTTTGATTTAAATTGACGTATTTTTAGCAGCAAACAATGAACAAATACTTGTTATTAAAAAAGTCCGGATCCATATTCTGGACCTACCATACAGGAAATGAATACTAAAAAGTACTCTTAAATGTAATAAATAAATACATAACTTATTCTTCTCTACATGTGTAAATTGTAATGTTTATAATAGATTATGACATTTGCTTATTATCCTACGGATAGATTGTAAATATAAATGAAAAAGAAATATAAAAAAGTGCGACTTGTAAACGAGCTCGAAACAAACACGAGAACTCGGATCCATACAAAATTATGCAAAATGACTCGGAATTTTTTCATATAAAATAATTATTTTTTATAAAAGTACTACAAAAAAATACACCACCAAACAAATCCATTCAAGGTCTTTAATATGTATTTAAATTTTGCTATTTGAAAACACGCACAAATTGAACACATCTTAAAATGAAATGGTAGATTTTTAAATATATTTAAAGTAAAAAAAAAATAAAATACCAAAAAAACTTTACATTAAAAAAAATTACGTAAATATGATGCTTTTTAGGAGAACTATCCACCTAGAGAGTTTCCGAAAAATAGTGATGTCAGAAACGTGGTCACTTTGAAATGGAATCACCGTTACATAAAACCCCGAGAAAAATATTTACTAAAATATTTTAGACATTTTTTTTGGTAGGCTATTTTTAATTACCTTCATATGGAATTAGCATGGCAATGACATTGGTTATGATTATGATATCGAAATGGTAAATTAAATGTAAATGCCCAATGTGCACAAAAACGGATGCGGATCCGTTACGAACCCGTTACGAGTCCGTCAGTACGCACTGCGCTTTCTTATGTTTCGACGGACCCGTTACGAACCCGTTACGATTCCGCCAAAAGAGTCTGAAACGCATTCGTATATGAAGTCCGAAACGGATTCGTATCTGAAGTGCGTTACGGATTCGTTCCTGAAGTCCGTTCTGAGTCCGAGGCGGATCCGAAAAAATGAAAAAAGCAATTCGTATTTTTGAGAGGAATCTTTTGTTTCGACGAACCCGTTACGAACCCGTTACGAATCCTTCAAAAAAATTACCACAACGTAAACATAAAAGACAGTCTTAAATTTGTTTTACAATTTCTTATTTTATTTTCAATAGATTAGGGATACGAAATACAATTGTGTACTTATTTTTGTTGTTATTTTTATTTTTATTATACATTGATATAATTTTAAATTTCCTTATTTAAAATGTAATACATTCTACTACTCTAAGAACTGAATTAGCAAAAAAAAATAAAAAAATGTTGAACATACATAAACATTATTGTCCCTTTTTGAATAAGGACTATTTTTAAAAAACGAGTCCGTTGCGAGTTCGCATTATTTAAAAAAAAGAGTCTGCAACGGATTCGTATGTGAAGTCCGAAATGGATTCGTACCTGAAGTCCGAAACGGATTCGTATCTGAAGCCCGAAACGGATTCGTACCTGAAGCCCGAAACGGTTTCGTATATGAAGTCCGAAACGGATTCGTATCTGAAGTCCGAAACGGATTCGTAACTGAAGTCCGTAACGGAGAGAGGAATTTCATACGAAAAAGGATCCGTTCCGGATGCGAAACGCAATCCGTTTCGGACAAAATGTACGAAGAAGTGAGTTCGTTACGGATTCGTAACGGATCCGTTTGGCACACTGGGTGGTAATGGTATAAGTAATATTAGTATTAGTAGATAAGGTAATGAAATGGTATGGTAATGGAAATGGCCATGGTAATGGTGATGGTAATCAAATGGTGAGTTTATGAAAATGATAGTAGTAATGACCAGAGCTCGAATTTTGAAGACCAAAAAAACTGCAAAAAATGGCCTAAAAAATGACAAAAATTACCTAAAAAACGCAAACAATTGCATACAAAATAAACAAAAAATGTAGCCTTAAAAATAAAACATTACTAAATTAAAATTTATTTTATAATAGCATATCCTGAGTTTTTATCAAACACTTGTTTCATTTTTCTACATATCCTTTCGTCAGTTTCACCACGCGCAGAGCTTTTTTTCATCGAAGTCTATTAACAAAGCTACTCTTTGTCGAGAGGTAATGTTTTTGATTGAAGGGACTCTAGTGTTTTTTTTTTATTATTATTATTATTATTATTATTATTTATTTATTTCAAGGAATATGTTTAAAAATTTGCATTTTAAAATTTTTTAGTACAAAAAAAAAAAAAAATTATTTAAAAATTACACTAACATTACCTAAAAACCGAAAAATTAAAAACGTCCAAAAATGACAATAAAATAACTTAAAAATGACAAAAAAATGCCCTAAATCTAGTAAAAATGACCTGAAAACTAAAAACGATGAAAAATGACGAAAAAATGTCCTAAACACTTCATATTTGGAATTTGGGAAACATAAATAGAAGTTTTAAATAAGCAGGAAATGTCTTAGAAGCAGCAGAAAAAAGATGACATGTCATGGAAATCCTTGCCCTGGTAATGACATGGTATGTTGATGGACACGATAATGGTAATGTATACGACAGTAATAATGGTAATGGTAATGAAATGGTATATTAATTGAAATGGTATATTTATTGAAATGGAAAAGGAAATATACATGGTAAATTTAATGAAAATGGTAATTTAAATGGTAATGATAACGGTAAAGGTAATGGTAATGGAAACTGCAATGGTAATGGTATTACTAATAACACAGTAATGGCAATGAAAGTGACTATTTTTATTCCTTTGGCAAATATTAATGGCAATGGTAATGTTAATGTCAATGGTTATGGTAATCGCCATAGTAATGGTAAAGTAATGGTAATAGAAATTGTAATAGTAATGTAAATAGTAAAAGTAATGTTAATGGTGGAATAATAAAAATGGAATAGAATAATAAGCTAAAGAACCGCGGTAGCCCGGGTTCAATTCCAGCTCAGACAGAAAGTTTCTTCAATTGAATTAATTTTTCTGTTCGATCGTCACCTCTCTGCAGACAATGGCAAACCTCAGAGAGTAAAAAATTGCCATGTAAAGCTACTTGAGAACATAAGCCGTTCGGAGGCTGAATAAAACACGTAGATCCGGCTCTCGGTCATTTGTGATCAAACATTTAATAACACGCACAACACAATTGATCAATAGAAGCTAGGTCAAAGTGCTTCCAAGGACTGAAATGGCCAGTATATTATGATTATTATTATTATTAATGAAAATTGCATGGGCAATGATTATGGTAATGGTCATAGTAACAGTTATGATAATGGTAATGGCAATGGCAATGGCAATGATAATGAAAATGATTATTGTTATGTCAATGGTTGTAGTAATAACAATGGTAATGGTAAAGGAAAAGGTAATCTATGGAATCAATAATAACTAATATTCCTATTTTTTTATATCTAATTACACACATTTACACGGTTTTGGACCAGAGAAGACGAAAAGTTATATATGTATTTTTGCGCGCTGAATTCAAATCCGCTGTCCGCTTTTTTTTTAAAGTCTAGTTTTGGAGATATAGGGAAAAATATGAATAGCAGTAATTTTTCTGCTAATTAGACTATATTTGTTAACCCTAGGATGTGCGACTGCCTAGGAGGTGGTGAGTGACCCTACTATGCCTCGCGAGGCCCATAAATTACGGCCTGCTGTCTTTACGATTTTTGTCCATTAATATCTCCTATCGCAAGCTGCTATTATGAAGAAGTTTTGTTAAACACTAAATCTATGTGTGGGTGCCATTTTTAGGGAGGTTTCTTAAGGGGGAGGGGGTTAGAATGCCTTAAAAAGTAAAATCACTTTTTTTTAGTGGCACAATTAACTCTTGACTGATTTAAATTTTTTTTAAACACAAATTTACAAAAACTAAAATTGAGGAAACGATCGTTAAACTGTTGTGATGGATTTATAACTATTCAGCAGCGTTGCCATGAAACTGACGCAGTTTCTGCGTGGTTTCGTGTTCAAGTCATATGAATTTCTTTGCATTTTTTTTTTTACATGACAAGAATGTTTTGCCTCTTTTTGCCGTTATTTTTACGACTCACAGTCTTGTCGTTCCATATAATTCAGGGTAATGTAATTGTGGCGGCCGTAGCCTAGTGGGTAGATTGCATCGCCCCTAAGTTAAAGAACCGCGGTAGCCCGGGTTCAATTCCAGCTCAGACAGAAAGTTTTTTCAATTGAATTAATTTTTCTGTTCTGTCGTCAGCTCTCTGCAGACAATTGCAAGCCTCAGAGAGTAAAATTGCCATGAAAAGCTTCTTGAGAACATAAGCCGTTCGGAGTCGGCATAAAACACGTAGGTCCAGTTCTCGATCATTTGTGATCAAACATTTAATAACACGCCCAACATAATTGATCAATAGAAGCTAGGTCAAAGTCCTTTCAAGGGCTGAAAAGGGCAGTTTATTTTTTTTAATGCAATTGTGTATGTTATAATAAAGGTATAATTACGAATTTATAAAATATTTTTTTATAATTCTGTGGTCACAAGAAATAATGAATAAACTCAAAATACCGCAAAAAAGCGATATGGAATTTACTTTATTGCCAATTTTTGGAAGCATGCAGATATCTACTTTTTGCTCAGAATTAATCATCACTTATGTCTGCACATATTTTGTTTGTAACGGTTCATATATTTCAAAAAAATGGGTCGTAGTTCGTGCATTTCTTGTGACCACAGAATTATTGACAGAAACATTGAATTAAAATTTGGACGTTGCTATTTATTGTTCTATTTTTCATGTGAGAAGTAACAATCTGGAATGTCAAAACCTTTAGAAATTCACGGTGTTTACCCGTTTATAGGCTACTCTTGAAAGATTAGCAACTAAGAATTTAGTCCTAAGCTCTGACAACTGTTTTATTTTCGCTGTAGTCCAAAAATTTATGAGGCTTGTTTTTCCGAAAGGATAGTCTTCTTCACTCTCTAGTTTTTAGTAGCAAAAAACTGTCCTCAGTGAGCTGCTGCCGGTCAGTCAGCAGCCTAAAAAATTGAGAACAATATTAAGCTCTTCCCACACTTTGTCACTTATTGCCGACACTTCGAATATCACTTACAATAAAAAAATAAATATGTAATGCACACAAGAGCTTTACAAATATAGCGAAATAAAGTCGTCGAACGTGATCGATTGTGTTTGAGCATATTTTTTTAGTAGTTTACAGACATTTCCCATACATTTAACGGATGGGCCTCGTGAGGACCAGTAGGTTCACTTACGTCCTTATTAAAAAACAGATAAGTTTGTTTAACGAAAGTTCCGCAAGTTCTTTTTAGTTTGTTTTGTTATGGCTGGAAAACATTAGCGGTAGTTGGCATAAAATATTTCGGCGCTCAGAGCCAAGAAAAGAAATTTACGACTTCTCAAATTTCAAAATTTCAAATAGTCAAAATGGACCTCAAAAAGCCCAGTCGCACATTCTAGGGTTAAACGTATTGGCCGATTTCGATCGCCTTTGAGGGGTTTGAATGAGTAATATTAGGCTGAACCCTTTCTGTTCACTTACATGAATTATCTTTTGTAGTTTCGAAAATATGGCCTTCAAGCTTCAAAAATTTGTACATTATATGCATATTTGCAACCCTGTAACTTTTTTATCTTTCCATGTAATCACAAAAATTTGTCAGATAGACAACATCTGGAATTTTATTAAGCATTATGCTTTTTAACAAAACCAGTGAAAGTGTTAGAGTTATTCTAAAAAAAAATGAAATTTTGTTAAATTTATACAAGAAAATCTGATGGCGGAAATTTCATGAGTATAGATGGGATTCTACCAGGTATTTATCCATATATCGGGTAATGGTTTTCCTCTGATGAAAATATGTAAATGTCTGTTAAAGCAATACAATTAGGCCTTTTTCACATGGAGCAATTTAAAAGCAATGCGACTACAACGCAACAGCTTAAAAAGTTGCAAACCACTTCAATTTTAAACTGAATTGCAACCTAGGCTTTCAGATGAGCAAGTCACGTCGCAACGAAACATTGAAAAATTCACAACAACACAAATACTTATTTAATTGAAGCTGTGTTAAATAAATATAATAAATAAATTAGGGACAAAAAAGGATATTTCTCCACTTTCTGCACTTATTTCGTATTTATTAACTGATTAATCATTTTCGTAGCACACAGCACACATCGCAAACGTAACAAATCGCTGATTCAAATCGCAGCAAGCCGTGTTGCATGGAACTGGTTGCGAATGTGTTGCCAACTTGTTGAGTACAAGTTGTTTCATGTAAAAGCTTCGGTATAAATACATTAGTTAGCAACTTTTGTTGCAGTTGCATCACTTTTCAATTGCGCCATATGAAAAAGACGTTAGCTGCTAGTTTCCTTGACCCCAACAGTCACGATTGGAGTTCATCTGATTATCTAATTGCGATGCAGTTTCTTTTTGAAATGGGTACAAATTTGAATATGGCACAAACTATAAAACTAGGTAGGATTCGTTGGTATAAAATTTGGTGTGGAGCTACATAGAAAAATATAACATACCCACCCTTTTTGGTAAATAGTTTAGTTTAGTTTAGTTTAGTTTAGTTTAGTTTAGTTTAGTTTAGTTTAGTTTAGTTTAGTTTAGTTTAGTTTAGTTTGGTTTAGTTTAGTTTAGTTTATTCAGTCTATGGATCATTCAATTCCTTACAGACTAGAGAAAATAACAATTAAGTTACAATTAATAATATAATCATAATAAAAATAATAAAACACAAATTTAAGCTTAAATTATGTTAAAACAAACTAGTAACAAAATTTTTAAAAGATGATTTCGACATTGAAAAATCAAACAAGTACCTAGATGACAATTCATTATATAAACATAAAGACCTTGTTATAGGCCCATTTAAGGCATAATTCGTTCGATGGATTTTAATGAAAAATAGCTTAAAATAACGCAACTGCCTTGGTGGTATATTGAAATGAATCAAAAGCATAGGGTCATCAATATTACTGCATATTATATCATAGATGAAAATTAAAGAAGTTATTTTCCTCCTGATTTCGAGCGTCTTTAAACCCATCAGTAGACATCGCACATGATAAGAGGGTAAGTCAAATCTAAAGTTAGTGCAATAAAGCATATACTTAGTAGCGATTTTTTGAACTTTTTCGAGCCTCAACGAATGAATTGTAGCTGAAGGGTTCCAAATTAAAGAAGCATATTCTAATCTTGACCTGACTAGAGAACAGTAGAGTGCTTTAAATGTATAGGGATCTTTAAATTCTTGACTATTCCTACGAATAAAGGCAAGCAAGGAAAAAACTTTAGGCAACAAGAAGTTTAAGTGCTCAGCAAAGGTAAATTTAGAATCAAAGATGACGCCCAGGTCCCGAATTGTATTTACTCTTTGAAGAGGTATATCGGAAATGGAATAAGAAGTCAAGATAATATTACTAGATTTACTAAAAGTGGCATGGTAGCATTTACTTATGTTCAGAGGTAATACATTGCGGATACTCCATACAAAGACATTGCCCAGATCTGCTTGCAGTAAGGCCGAGTCACCAAAGGAGTTAATTTTCGCAAACAATTTGAGATCATTAGCAAAAAGAAGATAATTTGCAAAATGAAAACATTGTGTTATATCATTAATATAAAGCACAAAAAACAGAGGTCCTAAAATACTACCCTGACGGACACCAGAGGTTGCTGGATAGAAATATGAATGCGTATTATCAATCGAGACAAAACAAACTCTTCCACTAAGATAAGACTTTATCCATTCCAGAAAAATCGAATGGCAACCCAATTTACTTAGTTTAGCCACGAGAACCTTATGGGAGACTTTATCGAAAGCTTTTGAAAAATCCGTGTAAAGCGCCATAGTATGTTCGCATTTATACTCAATTTACCCATTTTACCGGGCATTTACATATTGGGTATTTTCCCTTTTCCAATTCATGAGAAATTTTTGGAATATTATTGCGCGCTATCAGATCAAATTTTCTTAGGATAAATTTTAAAAAAATTGAAGATTTTACCTGTAATAACATTATAATTCTTAATCGATTTGTTCGTAAAACATAGCGAATAAATTATATCATATCCATTTCCGTTTGAATAAAATCAATAAGAATTTAAACAAAATAACAAGAAAGTTTTCTGATTGAAATATTTGGTCTTTTCTGTGTACTACACCCATTATGCGCCAACTTATTTTGGGTCACTTAAATAGATATCGCTGATAAATTTTTTAATCCTTTCATTACCGATGTTGAGTATGCGCCACATTTGATTAAAAAGCTGTGTTCTTCGTTTGAGACTCCCCAATTTAAGACAATAAATTTTAAATAATAGCTTATGGCGTGTTTGTTTCTCCAAAAAATGTTGCGTTTTTTCTGCCCTCTTTCTGCCAACATTTTCGAGAAAAACACACTATTCAATTTTAGAGGTCACTATTTTTTTTTTTCTCAAAAGAGCAGAATTTCCAAAAAGGGCAGAAAAAATGTAGCATTTTTTGGAGAAACGAAAACGCCAGTAAAATGTGGTGAATAAGTGCAAAAAATCGGAAACACGAAAATGGATTATTATTGCACGGTATGCAAAGCTTTTCCAAATTAGCCTCTGTACGCGAGAACGAGACTTAAAACTGAAAGTCAATTTTGAATAATTGTTCTAAGTATTTCCGAGAATTTTTAATGCTAAGGTTAATAAAATGTCAAAGTACAAGTCAGAAATTTAATACAATTTTTTGAATATAAAAATATTGGATATTTTGAGATACAAAATTTTTTAATTTTTAGGTCTAAAATTGATCATCAGGTAAATTTAGAGTGCTTGGCACAGCCTGTTTCAAAGGATTTATAATAATTTTGTTATGACTTAAAATAGGCAGTAATGCTGAGAAAGTGCGAAAAAGCTGTTATAGCGTTATCGTTATTGCATAATATATTGATTTTAAAAAAACACCAATTAATACATCAGATTTTGTAGTTGTCTTCAAGTTCAAAACAAACTATGTATAAATATAATTTTTTACGATACGGTCTACATGTGCAAATTATTAAAGTAAAATCTTTAGATAAGATTATTTTCGTGGGGCGAGTTTGAAGGTAAGAAGATAACCATTTGTTTGAAGATAATTTTGATCTATTTATAAAAAGGTTATACTGAAAACAGGAAAAGATTTATGGAAGGTACAAGAAAAAAGATTGATGAAGAATGTGTGAGCTGAAATTTAATTTTTTTTTATATCATTAAATTAAAATTGAAATAATCGAGTATACATAATTTTTAGAGTTATTAAGAAAAAAGAAAATGACTCACAACCAAAATTTACGCCTTCAAAAAAATGACTTAAACGTTTTTAACAACTAAGGAAGAAAATGTTTTTCCCAGCATTTAAAATGCACAAAGAAATCAATCAAACAGAATAACAGCAACAACGAACGGAAACCATTTATAAATTGAGCATGCGAAAAACTAAGTAAACACAAAAATAACTGGAATCGGCAAAGACATTAAAAAAGGAAAAATACCGAAACACAAAAAAGAAATTGAAGATATATAAATAAAACTAGAAAAGTCAGCAAATTGATGGGGCGTTCGCGATAATTAATGGCAATTATTAGGATTTGCATTTAAATGTGGACACAGATAGCGAGCGAGCGAGCGAACGTCGTTGGCCAATTAAAGCAGAGGCTAAAAGAAACAAGCTTGAACTTGCACTAAGCCAAAGACCCAAACGAAAATAGACCAAGTTGTTGTTGTAACGAAGAGGGGGGTTGATCGAAAGCAGTGGCAAAAAGTGGCCTTGCCTTAAAACAACGCGCTCATCGGTAAGTGAGAGCGAGAGAGTGAGAGCGGGGAAGAGAGAGCGAGGACTAGAGTGCACAAGAAACTTCCAACCGACTAACGGCTAAAAACTTGGACAACACCAAAAAGCAGCCAACTGTAGCGAACGGATGCAACACTTTCGAGTTAGGCACATTTAAATTAATGTAAAAAAGTGGCAGCACTGTGTTTTAGTTTATATCTTTATATGATGGTTTTTTTACAATGTTTAGTTTTTTACAATTTTTGTTATATGTTTATTTGTGTTGCAGCAGTAAAACTTGTAAATGTTCAATTTTAATTGCTCAGCTACACGCACCGGGCGCTGTTCAACGATTGTATCTGCGAGATATGCGTGTTAGTGTTGCACAAAATGACTTTAAAACTAAACTGAAGTTTATGAAACACTCACACAAAATTGTTGGAATAAGAGTTTTTTTCTATAGTTTCTTTAAATTTATGTTTTTAAAAAAGCGATAAAGTATATTTTTAAGAGCAACTTTTTTGTTTGGTTTTTTTTTAAAAAAAAGTATCTTTTACTAGGTATATAGTTAGCTTTGTACGATGAACAAACTTAGCAAACCGTTTGCACGTACGCACTGTTGTTTCTCAACTCATGCCAAGCGCGTCGGAAGCGAATTTCATCTGGGGGGGCAGTACAAATGGGGGGGCAGTACAAATGGTGGTGCAAAAAAAGTTCACCAAAATTTCTTCACATGAAACATGAAGAAGAGAGAAAGAAGAGGAAAATATATAATACAAAAATATTATCGTTGTAAAAAAACTGATATTTTGAATAACTTTTCCTTTTAAATTGTTTATCTAGCTAAAAAAGTGGGGGGGCAACTGCCCACCTTTCCCCCCCGCTTCCGACGCCAATGACTCATGCATACGTTTGTTTATCTGTTCATTTTTGCCATGTATAAAATATAATTTTTCTTGTTAATGTTTTCTTTTTAATTTGTTGTAGATACGTTGTTTTTTCCATTTGTTGCTTGCTCACTCGCTCGCTACGCTCTCTAGCTGCTTGTGCTCTTTAGCTCGAAAAAAAAGTATGATTAATATTTTAACACAGAAAAGTATCTACATCAGCACAATCAGCTAAAATTATCAAAAAATAGAAAACCAAAAAATTAAATCAATTAAATATTGGGCGATAAGATAAAAACCGAGCAACGATTTGTTCCATTTTTTTATTTATTAAAAGTTTATATAGTACTTTTTTTGTTAGTATGTATGTCTTGCTTTGCATTGAAGTTCCTTTTTTTTTTTTGCCTTTTACTCGTTCAGTTAAAAATATTATTTATACTTCTTCTTCGCTAATTTATTGTGGCATTTAAACTAATTTCTACTTGTTTTGTGGTGTCTTAAGTTATCATGCAGTTATTTCTTTTTTTTCTGCTTCGAGGTCGGCGAATTATGATTGATTTTTCGGCAATTTAAAAGTTCTTTATACGCTAAGAGTTCAAAATTTGTTGTTCATTTATATTTTTGCAAAAATATGAACAATTATCAGATATTTTTTAATACATTTTCAGTTTATTTTTTGCTTTTGAGAAATGTATAACAAAAAAAAATTCCAATGTTATGATATTCTAAAACAACAAACTTGGCATTGTTTCCAGCAAATAAAATCTTCAAATAAATAATATGCATTTTTCTTTTCATTTACGATAAAGCAAAAATTTTTTGGGCTTAAAGTGATAATCAATTTATTGACGCAATATCGATTGAAAGTGTTCAAAAAATTGAAATTCCGAAAAATATAAAATATTTATATAAAAGATTTTGGAATATTTACATATGAAATTTTGTGCGTTAAGCTGCGCAAAATGTTTAATTAAATACAATGAAACTATATTTTACAAATATAATAAAAAGAAGTTTATTTTTATTATTTGCATTATTTGCCAAGAAATATCGTAAGAAAGATTGTCAGCATTCAAAGAATTCTTTATAGACAATATTAAGTCGTCCAGCATCCCATCGGAAAAAAGGCACTCCTAAAGGCTTTTTTGAGTGCTTACAAGTCAGCTGAAAGCGTGAAAAACCTGACCTGACGTATGATACACCATTGCAATTTTAACATTGCATGTCATTGGAAAAAAGCAATCCAGTTTAGCTTACTTTGAATTGCTTTAAAAGGTCTCTCTTGGAAAACTTTGGGTCAGCAGTTCGTTCTTGTTATCAAGCTTTTTGAACTGTTCGCTTGCACAACAACAAAATAAATTGCTGACGTTTTGCTCCTGTAGGAAGCTGCTGACATGCCAGTCCGTTGGTATTTATCTATACGTTGATTCCACTTTTATGTATCCAATTTAAACCCGTAATCAAAGGAGTTTTTTTTGAGTTCAAACCCTCCTTCTCATTAGGTTCGAAGGCATAGAAAAAAAATTAAAAAAAGACTATCAAAAACAAAAATTATATTTTAAAAAAAAAACAGTAATAGTTCAAAAAAATTTTAATATTCTAGGATTAGGAACAACCAAACATTCTAGGATTTAAAAAATTAAAATAATCGGTTGAGTAAAGAAAAACACTTGCACCTAATTTCGAAATAAACCAGAACTTATAATAAGAATACATAACAAAATTTAAGAAATAGTAGGCAATTTTTTGAACAGTCTTTATTACAATTTCCGAGTAAAAGGGCTTACACATCAGCGAGCAGGTTCGTCGAGCGGCGGCAATGTTCGAACCAGTTCGCTAGTTAAGAAGCTATTTCGACAGTTCGTCGAACATGTTGGATTGTTGGCAAAAATTTTTAATATAATTTGAACGTAAGCGTCATACCTAATGAAATGAAAGCTGCAAAGAGCTAAAACAATGAAAGCACACGAACATGTTAGTTCAATTTGAACGCTAGCTTTTTCCAACAGGTTCGCCCCGCCATTTTGTTCGCTAATGTGTAAGCCCTTTAAAAGAGAATCAAATTTATCATAAAGCTAGCAGGCCACGGATATTTTTTTATCAATCTCAATACATGTTTAACCCATTAACCGCGGTTTGGGTATTTTTTTTACCCATGAAAATACTCCTGCAGAATTGATCTTATCTCAGGATTGGTAACAGCTAAGTGCTTAATTTTTTGTTTGTTATTTTAAGAAAACATAGAGCTATAAATTGTTTTTGGAGTTTGTTGAATTCAGTGTGTGTTGGTTAGCAGAAAAATTCTGCACTGAAAAAAAGACCATTAAAATTCAAGCATTTCAAACTAAAGCTAAGTATGCTGTAGATGCGAAAATAAATCTTCCGTAAGAAATGCATGTAGCAAAATTTTTTTTTCGTTGGTTAGTATGCTGTTGAACCGAAAAATTTGTTCAATGCAGCCAAGTTCACAACCATGCTTGGAGAGTTAAAATGTCTAAATTTCGCTGCCTTTTATAAAGGGTGTTTTTTTAGAGGTATAGAACTTCGAATTGAAATAAAACACAAGAAAATCGTTTTAATGTCCATCTATTTGGCTTTATTGGAAGGATAATTTTATGCCATTAATGTTTAAATATGATTTCGGGCATGTGGCCGCCACGGCTGGCTCGAATAAAGCCAATTCTACAGGTCCAATTTTCAACCACTTTTTCGAGCATATGGGGCCGTATGTTGGCAATAACGCCACGAATGTTGGCTTCCAAGTCCCCTAACGTTTATGGTGTGTTGGCGTAGACGAGCGACTTCACATATCCCCAAAGAAAATAATCCAATGGTGTCAAATCACACGATCTTGGTGGCCAATTGACAGGTCCATTCCGCGAAATTATGCGCTCATCGAATGTTTCCTTCAATAAATCGATTGTGACGTGCGCTGTGTGGCATGTAGCGCCGTCTTGTTGGAACCACAACTCATCCACATTCATGCCATCCAATTCGGGAACAAAATAGTCGGTTATCATGGCTCTATACCGGTCTCCATTAACGGTAACTGACTCTCCAGCATTATTTCGGAAGAAGTATGGCCCAATGACTCCACCAGCCCATAGAGCACACCAAACAGTCAGTTTTTGTGGATGTAATGGCGTCTCAAGGGTCTCATGTGGATTCTCTTCACTCCAAATGCGGCAATTTTGCTTGTTGACGTAGCCATTCAATCAAAAATGAGCCTCATCACTGAACAAAATTTTGCGATGAAAATCAGCATCGAGATCAATCTCATTTTCGGCCCATACACCAAAATCACGACGCATTGCATGGTCTCGCGGCTTTAATTCTTGCACAAGCTGGATCTTGTAAGGTCGCAAGCAAAGATCTTTGCGCAAAATCTTCCATAAAGTTGATGGACAAAGCTCCAATTGCTTCAAAGCTCTTCAACATTTTGGTCTACAACGGCAATTGTTTCTTCGGTGCGCACTGTTCGACGTCTCTGCGGATGCGTATTATCACATAGAGTAAACGTAGTGCGAAACCGACCCATGGTTAACCGAATTAATTGCTCTGATGGACGATTATGTCGACCATAAAATGGACGGAGCTTGCGGTAAACTTCGTGAACTGAACCATTATTTTCGAAATAAATTTGCACGATTTGCAAGCGTTGTTCTTTTGTCAACCTGTTCATGATGAAATGGCAAACCAAACTGAACATAAATGACATTAGAGTTGCCAGATTTGACCACAAAATGCCAGTTTTATCTCTATTCGAAAAACAAACCTCTAAAAAAAACACCCTTTATGTCCGTTCATTTAATTGGCGTGGAAATTTGACATTCAACAATAATGTTCAACTAACACATTCAACAAACAGGTTATAATAAGTATGTGTTAGTGTTGAGTCTACACTAAAATTTTGCGTGTAGAATTAAATGCCTACAAATTTTCGTTCCTACAGCATACTAAGCTTAAATTGAAAAATGTACTTTTTATCAGAATATTTTTTTTCGTAACCAAGTCAAAAAATTTTAAATATCGTCATATGTTAACTTATTTAAGAAGTTGCGACTTTTGAAGGAACAAGAAAATTTTTCAATTTATGTTGAATTTTCTTTCAACTTAATTTTTTTTCAGTTCAGAAATTCAATTCTTTAATAACGTACAACGCTTTGGATTTCTTGAAAAGCGTTTGAAATTAAAGCATTTTTCATACATATTTTCACACGCCATTTTCTTACATTAAATTTCTCCTAAATAAATATGTAGTATATCTATGATATTTTAATTATGACAATTTTTATCATTTGACAATTTTTGAAGTAAAGTGGTAACATTAAATTTGCACTACAATTTTATATAATAGTATAGATAGTTTTCGTATGAGTTAATTTTTAATGGAATTTTTAATACATTTCAGGACTAGTCATTAAAAGGATCCAAGTGTGTGGAGATATGTAATAGAGTAACATTCGTGGGTCTCAAATATTAAAGAAACTTTTCAAAGTCATAGGAGCGCTTTAGATTTTCCTGAAGATAATTTTTGGAAAGGTTTGGTAATGTTTTAACTTATAATTTTTGACAGAATGCAAAGTCAAATGTTTGTAACAAGACAAAAAACAAACTCTTTGAAACATTCACTCCTGATAATAAAATTTTCCTGCGTTTTTTAAAACACTTTTTGCAAAAATGACTGTAAAAGATAATCTTTTTTTTTTTTTGGTGTTGTTTCAAAGGCTTATTGTTGTTTACGTTTCTCCAATTTAGTTTTACTTGGAATTTCGATTAATGCAATTTATACCTCCCAACGATATCATTTTTAAATGTTATTCAGACAAGCTCAATTGAAATTCAAAATAGATTAATTGAAATTTAGAAAAGATAAATTCAAAATCAAAAGAGATTAATTGAAATAAAAAAAAGGTCAATTGAAATTTAAAAATTTCATTTGAAATTCAGAAAAGATTAAGATAAATTGAAAATCAAAAGAGATTAATTGAAATAAAAAAAAGGTTAATTGAAATTTAAAAATTTCATTTGAAATTCAGAAAAGATTATGAATTAAAGATTATCAGAATACTACGTTTACATTGGGCCAAATGACTCATTGGAAATGATTCATTCAAAAGTGTTTACATAGGTTTTTTTTTTTGAGAAAGTATCTCATTTCGTTTGACAGCTGGTTGTTGTTGTTTTTTTTTGTATTTGTTGTTTGACGTTTTCCTTTGTTTTTAGTGTGTTCGTTGTTTTTTATCCATTCTCCATTGAATGCGTTCGAAATAGTTTGTAATAAGTTTAAAGAACGTACCCAATTTCATTCATTTGTTTTAAATGAGTTGAATTGAAACTGAAAATTTGTATGGGAAATGAGATAATTTCGTTCCTCATTTGGCTGAATGAGCTGAAATGTGTAAGTTCGTAATAACTACTGTGCAAGGCAATAAATATTTAAATTCTGAAGTTTTTTACATGATCTCTGTGTTATCTTTTTGAACAGAAAGTAGTTTTAATTATGTCATAATTTCACCGAACCTATTGAATCGAAAGCCAAACAGATAAATTAAATGGAAATGCTATCTTTATTACGAGGTGAGGAAAAATAGATAACAACTTTAGATTCGTTATCTGTCCACTTATTAGCAGGCGGCTAAATAAAAGTGTCAACACCGACAAGATTTAATAATAGCGCACTTTTCTCGCAACGGGAGAGGCGAGACAAGACGTGGTATTGAAGTCGATGATGGAGCTGATTGTGGTAATCAGTTCTTTGTGACAGCAGTCACATATTCCACCATTTTATTGCGACATATGAACATGTGCGCAAAAAATTCAGCAACTGCATTAAAACACTTAATAACTCCTTTTAATGCATGCTTTTAGGCGCTTTTTGATTTTTTACAAATATGCCCACGTTAATAATAGCTAACCTGACAGCTGAATAAAGTGTGCTTTAAACTTTCTTTTTGCTGCTGCTTGCATCAAATACACATCTTGACACTTGACAAATTTTTCAACAAATTTATAGACTTGCCACGATTGCGTGAATGAGTGCATGAATGAACTTACGCCGCCAACAGCTATCAAAAACGCCTCTAATAAATTATTAATTTAACAACAAGCTGCGAAGCACTCTTGGAAGGTGAAAAATTAATTCAGTATTGTAGTGAAAAAACATAAATTTTCACATGTTTCAAAGAAAACGAGCAAAGCTTTATATAAAATGGATAAAGAAATAAAAAAAAACCGTTTCATAAAAAAGCGTGTGTGAAATTTTGCCGCTGGTCACAACAAAACAATCACAAAAGTAGGAGTTAAAAAAGTAGCAAAAAACTGGTCAATAGGCGGAGGTGCAACAAGTTTATAGCAGCAAGTACGAATGCAGCTAAGGTTGCTTTAGATAAATTCAACAATAGAAAAAAAACTTTAAAAAAGATTTTATTGCTAGGAAATTAAGATATAAACATGCAGCTAAAATTTGTTAATGTCTTTAAATTGTAGAATAACTATTAAATATGTTTTAGTTTGATTGCTTTTGTTAATTTTTAACTGATGACAGCGTGTTGCTCATCTGTGTTTGGAGATGACATTACTTGTGCTGGAAGACAAGTTTAACAAGATCTTTGAACAAAAAAAAAAAAGATAAGGACCACCGGCGTTCACTTTAACAAGTGATGATCAACCACGCATCAACCAAACTGTGGAGCACCCATCATAAAATTGTTATTAATTTAATCTAAAGAACGTGGACAAAGCCTGAGCTTATTCAAATTTATGCGGCTTAGAATGTAGGCGGATTTAAAGAAATTGAGGCGCCAGTTAATAAATTCTTCTATTTCTTATCAAGAAGCTAAGCTAAGATCATCAAAGAGAGAGAAGAACTGTGCCATTGTAAATATGAAAAAATAGCATCAAGCTAAAGTGAAAGCTTTTCTTTGCAGACTTTGGTTTGTGGTAAATAAATGCAAGATTTGATCAAGTTTTATTTTTTTTTCGAGTAAAGTTAAGTGAGTCAGTCAGCGTATCGTGTTTGTCGTCTATGATCATATTCAATGCATTCAGTGGTGATCGTGTAAGAATCAATTATTGTAAACAAACAGGGTGAAAAAACACTCACCTTTGTTGGCGACATGCTGGTCAACATGATGCTATTTGTGGCATTGGATTTGGACGACTTTGTCGACTTGGCTGGCGAACGTGGTGGCAAATTTTTTCCCGGGCTCAACAGTTGTTGCTGTTGTTGGTGACAGTTGTTGTTGTTAACAAGCATGTTATTATTGTTGGGCTTGCCAACAATGTTGCAGATGTCGGCGCGTGTGTAATAACAAGATTTGCCATTGAAATCCTGCAATAAGAAAATGTTATTAGAAAGATTTTACCATAAAGTGCTAAAAAAAGGAAATTAGCAAAGGTACAATTAATTTTTTGCAACTAACTAAAAAAATGTTTACTTTACAAAATAAAATTTTATTTTTTTGTATATCTTATTTTTTTTATAATTGAAAGGTTTGCATTTACTTTTATATCTATGTCGATTAAGGGTGACCTTGGCAATAGGGAGATTTTTGAAAATAAATTTTCTTAATCGTTCCTTTTGATTTAAAAACAATAAAAATATCAAATTGTAAATAATCGGAAATTATTTACCCGCACATCAAACCGATTTAAAATTAAAATTTAAAAATATATAAACATTTTTTTGACTTTTTGCATGTTACTCGATTGTTTGCACATAAAACCTTATTTTGTGCCTAAAACTGGTATGCACTTTGCGTTTGTTATTTGATTGTCCCTAAAAATGAGATGTAAAACATAACAATTGGATAAAAATTACTTCAAAAATCTGCGAATATCGCTTCGAAAGAACTCAGTGATGCCTTTTTCGTAGCTTCTACGATATCGTACTACGACGGGACTCTGTGATAGGCCTAATTATTTAACCAGTACAATTTAACTTATCATTTTTATGGTGATATAAATGTACATTTAACGTTTTTTGCTTTTGCGAATTGACAACAAAAATTTTTAAATAATGCAGTGAATGCGAGAGAAAAAAGCTAGTAAGAAAAAACCTCAAATATTGATAACACTGTGCATGTCCAAATATCAAACAAGCGTTGGACATATCGTTTCAGCATAATTTGGGGATGCTGAATTTAATGGCGTTTACCGTTTTTTAATTTTTCGGCCCGTTTTCGAGAAATTTAAGATTCAAGGTCAAGTACATGTTGATGCAGTTTTTGTTAAAAAAAAACTTTTTTCTCATTAACTTTATCGACTTCTTTTCAATGAGTGAAACATTAAAAACTACCTAAAGAATACTTTTTTAAAAGAGTTTAACCCTCGAAACCCAACCCTTATGGTCCAAATTGAACTCATAAATCAAAAAAACCCGTTTTTTCGTATTAAAGCTTTGTTCAAACAAAAAAAAAGGAAGCTTTTTGATGGAAAAATATTTCTCTGATATACTGGCGCTCAGTGAAATTACAAATTAATCCAAATTAACCAATCATCTGTGTCCCTAAAATGACCTTAAAGTTATTAAAACTAAGTTTTTCATATATTTATTAGGCTGGAGCGAATTTCAAAAGTGCATAGCATCCATTTGGCTCAGGGCACATTCGACAGGTATTGTAACAAAAATGTGCACAACATAATTTCATTTAGATCTGATTGCATCTTCCTGCTCAGATTTGTTCTTAAAATCAGGATATGTTTTAAAAACTAATGGTATGAAAAATCTTAAGAAGTGGTTCGGTTAGTACTAACATGAAATGGAGGTACACAAAATGTCGTCCTTTTCTGATCACATCTTTCAGCTCAGAGAAATCCTTAAAAACTATATAAGATATAAAAAATTATATTTTTAGAGGATGTAATAATAGGTACTAGGGAAGTCAATCCCGGGATCCAGGACAATTTAAGCCCTTTTAAGTCCCGGGATTATCTTACCTGGATCACGGGATTTTTAAATAAAAAATTTCTATTACAAATATTCATGTAAATGCAAACATTTCATTTTAAGTTGATATGAATATAAAATTAGAAAAAACTTTTATTGAGGCAGAAAAATATTGCTAGGACGATAAGTGTGAATCACTAGAGCAAGGACTTTGCAAAGTTTTAGAAGAATTTGCAACATCGGGAAGTCAGCCATGTATTTAAAAATTGTCAGATATTCTCACTTTGGAAATAGTTTTGTTTTATGGTGAAGGCAATCGTGATAGAAACTTACAAAGTGCTTACGATTATGGTACAACTATTTTTACAACTAGCATAGAATCAGAACTGTGCAATAAAAAATAAAACGAATTGATCTGCTTAACGTATTATTTTAAAAATAATTAAAACCAAAAATGTAATTTGAAGTTTTTTTCGACCTTAATTTGCCTTAAACACAAAAAAACATGAAGACGGTGTACAAAAAAAAGTGTAACATTTATATAGTAATACCTTAAACTGTTCTGTCTTTTTTTTATTTTTTGTTTTTTAACCCTTTCAATGGCTAGGCTAAACTAAGAACAAAATAATTTTTTGAGGTAATATTCCTATCATTTAGGTCCTTAAAAGATGAAAACAACATACCTTTCATTTTAACATGCATATACTTTCGTTTTACAAGCTTGTACAAAGAAAAAATTGTTTTGCTCCTGTTCGGCACAAAGTTTTTTTTTTAATCTTTTAAAGGTTTCTCAACCCTTTAGATCTTTGTTTTTTAAACGCTCTTAATATTCTTATCATTAAAGCCATAAAATGATACAAAAACATAATTTGATTTTTTTCTTATATATGTAATAGGCCAAACCAGTTTTTCTTTGCTTTTCTTCGCATAACGAAACAAACACGAAAATCCAACTGACTTTAATGTCAAATATATCTCTAAATTTATTTTTATCATGTTGGTTCATCTTTTTTTCATAGAACCAAACGATTTGATTTAAAAAAAGCTTTGCAAAAATAAATAAATATAAAAATTACTTTCTGACGTGTCCAATATATTTGGCAAATCCACTGAAAGGGTTAAATTATTACAATGTGCCACTAATATTATTTATGTTTTTTATGTTTATTAACAATAAGGGTATTCACAATTGTGTGGTATAGTACAATAGTTTGGTTTTTTTTGCCATTGTTGAAAATCACAATATGAGCACCTTATAAAATAGAATTTGTGGTTGGGAACCTACCACTATAGTTTTTTGTTACTATGCAAATAAATTAACTATCCAATTTGATATATTTTATTAATATATGGGATAAAAGATTTTAACTTGCATTTTGAGCTTCTTCCATTTTTGCAATTAAAAAACAACTGGCAACCGATCAGTTGTTTACGGAACTTTAAAAACCACGTTTGTTAAACATATCGTTGGGCTACTTAAAATTACCACACTTTTGGTTTTTAGAGATTTCATGTAAAACAAGAAAAAATATAAAAACCGCTCGGTAAGGTGTGGTACAACACCACGGGGTTTTTTAACTACACTGAAAACCACGCAATTGTGAATATCGTTAATGTGTTTTGTTTTGTTTTTGTTACTTTATAAATGAATTAATTTACACTTTTTAGTTTCAAGTAATAAATAATTAAAATTGTTTTAAAAACGTTTTGAATTATTTACTGCTTAAATTTTTCAATCCCGAACTAATCCCAAAATCCTGGTATTGGGTTTTTCAATCCCGATAATCCCGGGATCGAGAAAACCTTCCGGGATTGGACTCCTTAATAGGTATTAACCCAAATTTTGCATGTGTTTAATTTATCCCACTTTCAGCTGATTTGGTCCTAATATATATATAAGGCCGGTTCGATTTGTGGGGAGGCAAAAAATCGCCCATTGCTCAGTGAAAATCGTATTTTAGGGATAAAAAAAAAGAAACTTTGCCCGAGGAACTATACCTCTAAAACGAATTCTAATGCCCCAACTTTTCCGTAGGGTCAAATTTTGAAAAATCTCTCTTTGACCCATTTAGAGTGCCCCAATCGAGTCCAAATGTATGACAGACCCCTTCTAACTTTGGAGGGCCGATCCACCCATACCAGTGGCACACCCCCTGTAACCCCCCTGGGGTTGCCAAACAAATGTTTGAATGGGGAATTTTGTTTGTATGGGTAACGCCCCAGGGGGTTTCAGGGGGTGTGCCACTGGCATGGGTGGATCGGCCCTATAAAATTAGAAGGGGTCGGTCATATATTTGGACTCGATTGGGGCACTCTAAATGCGTCAAAGAGGGATTTTTCAAAATTTAGCCCTACGGAAAAGTTGGGGCATTAGAATTCGTTTTAGAGGCATAGTTCCTCGGGCAAAGTTTCTTATGTTGATCCCTAGAATACGATTTTCACTGAGCAATGGGCGATTTTTAAATCGACCCGCCCTTATATATATATATGAAAAACTTAGTTTTAATACATTCGAGGTCATTTTAGGGGCACAGAAGGTTGGTTAATTAGGATTCAAAAAGCTTACATGTTTTTATTTATGTTTTGTTTTGTTTATTTTGAACAATGCTTTTATACGAATAACGGATTTTTGTTGATTTATGACGTCGATTTGGACCATGAGGGTTAAACAGTTCTAAGAAATTCTTCTCCAGTAGTGGGATTCTGTAACTTTTTCGCAACTTGCGATCGGTATCGTAATTTGCGACTTTTTTCGGTTGTCATACCGAAAACGGTATTCACTAACTTGAACTTTGCGACGAAATTCGGTCGAAAAAAGTTTACGAATTTAAGTGAAAAAAGTGGCAACACTACTTATATATCGGTGATAAATGTCAAATTTATTCAGTTTAAATTTAAATTTAAAATTGTTTGAACGATGTCCAAAGAGCAGCTAAACAATGGCAAATAGTAAGTTATGATCAATTATATATTGCGTTTTCATGTTTATTGATAATTATATTTACAATACCTTGCAGTTCTGGCGCTGCTGATAATGTGCAATTATTTTAAGCGTTAAAAAGGGACAAAAAATATGTGGTTTGTCATCAATTTCCTTTTTCTTTTTGTGAGTAGCATTTGGATGGATGCTTCTGAAGAAACTTACAAAAATGCAGATTTTTGTCAAGACCCTCAGCGGTAAGACCGTCACTCTTGAGATTGAGCAATCGAAAATGTCAAGGCTAAGATCCAAGACAAAGAAGGAATTCTCCAAGTTCAGCAACATTTGATCTTTGCTGCTCAGAAGAGTTTTATCTGACTACAATATTCAGAAGGAATCCACACTTCATTTGGTGGTATCGAACTCTCATCTTGGCACATAACTGCGCATAACTGCAACAAGATGATTTGCCGCAGGTGCTATGCTTGTCTGCACCCAAAAGAGCCACCAATTGCCGCAAGCAGAAGTGCAGACACTCCTGAGAAAAAGTTGAAGTAGACTACTGGAATCTGTCCAGTGATGTCTGTTGTGGCCATTATGGAGAAATATAGAGCCCCGTTTTTTTCTCTTTTTCTATGCGTACATATGCGTACACATGCTTGCTGTCGAAATTGCATTTTTTCGTTATCAATAAGAAATTTTTAAGTTAAAATGTAAACTTTTTCCAAATAAAAAAGAAGTATGCAAATTTTTGTAACAAATCAAAAAAAAAAACGATTTTTTCAAATTTGTTTGCTCAGCAAAATTGTTGGCTTGAATAATAGAAAAAATTTTTTAAAGAATCCAAAATGAAAATCATAATGGTTCAAGAGTTATAAATATGAAAATGGGTCTATATATCTTGAGCAATTTTTTATTCTGAGCTCTACAAAATTTTGCTCTACAGTATTCGGTAAAGTGGCAAAACTAATGTCACCACGAGATTCCTCATAACAAAATTAAGCGAAAAACGTTGAAATTATCATAAACATATTTTCGTGCCGCTCAGTGTTATTATTTATTATACGTTACTTGTGTGAATAAATAAATTTAGTGCAAATTTTTTGAAAAATAAACAAGTATTGGGGGTTGGAATTAATTTTAAAGGTTTTTTTTCGGTTTTTGAGCATTTATTTAGAAATAACGGTACAATGTATATTATTCAAAGTATTGTCCATCGTTAGCTACAACATTTTCCCATCTTTCTGGCAGCATATGGATTCCGCGCCGGAAGAACGATTCGTCTTTTGAGGCAATCCACGAATCGACCCATTTTTTGGTATCCTCGTAAGAAGTGAAGCGCTGCTCAGCCAAGCCATGCGTCATCGATCTGAATAGGTGGTAGTCGGAAGGGGCTATGTCTGGGCTATAAGGCGGGTGGGGTAGCACATCCCAATTCAGCGCCTCCAACGTTTCCTTGACGGTTCGTGCAACATGTGGCCGTACGTTGTCATGTTGAAAAACCACTTTGTCGTGTCTTTTGGCATATTCCGGCCGTTTAACCTTTAATGCTCGGCTCAATTGCATCAATTGTTGTTGGTAGCGTTCCCCAGTGATGGTTTCGTTAGGTTTTAGCAGCTCATAGTACACGACACCCTTCTGATCCCACCAAATACACAGCATAAGCTTGGCGCCATGAATATTCGGCTTGGCCCTCGATGTTGATGCATGGCCGGGTGGTCCCCACGATTTTTTTCGCTTAGGATTATCGTAATGGATCCACTTTTCATCGCCAGTGACAATACGATGCAAAAAACTCTTCCTTTTATGCCGTTGAAGCAGTTGCTCGCACATGCAAAATCGCCGTTCAACGTCTCTCGGCTTCAACTGGTACGGCACCCAATTTCTTTGCTTTTGAATCATTCCCATGGCCTTCAAGCGTTTGCCGACCGTTGATAAGTCGACTCCCAATGATTCTGACAATTCTTGAAGGGTTTGACACGGGTCTTCATCGAGCAAAGCCTCCAATTCCTCATCTTCAAACTTTTTCGGCTGGCCCGGACGCTCTTTGTCTTCCGTATCAAAATCACCACTTTTAAACCGACGGAACCAGTACTCACAAGTAGAAATCGATGGAGCATAGTCCCCGTAAGCCTCAGTAAGCGTGCGTTGTGCTTCAATCGCTTTTTTCTTCAAATGGAAGCACAAAAGTAAACCTTCCCGCAAATTGCGTTTTGTTGGAACGAAAGTCGACATGTTCACAGAGAAAAAAATATATGTTGTTTACACTGCAGTGGAATGACACATACTAAAAAAATGAAGCTTAGACAATGTGCTTTGAAATGAATATAATCACAGGTGTGCCCGATGCGATCTATTGATAGTTACGCCATCTCTTAGAAAACCTTTAAAACTAATTCCAACCCCCAATAGATCAACAAGATTCTGTGTGGAATGAGTAATATTGATTTAATATTACTTTTGATATTCAACATTTGTTCATAAAAGTTTTTTAAGTGAACGATGCTGAAATAATGCGTTTTAGAATGCATATTGCTAAAGCTGAAGGATTTTCTCCGATTTCTTGTAATCGTTTATTCTGGAAGGCACTGTTAGTATTTGATTGAAATGAGTTTTCTGGTTCCTCTAATATAACTGTACTTAAGAGTATGTTGTGCAGAGCAGTGCATGCATTTATAATCCTCCCTGCAAAACCAGATTCGTACATACGCACCCTTTATTGAGATAGACACCTCCATGTTACTTTGTTTCGATTTTTGCTAAGCAAATCAAGTCAGTTGATGTTGAGCTCTTGCTGTAGTTAGGTCTGACCGAGCAATTTAACAAATGCACAAATGAAAATTATGCCTGAAGAATGGGAAAATGATTTGTATTTGTAACATGCTGTCAAAAACGCAATTTACGCAAGAAAAGTTGACAAGCATTAAATTCGCTCCCATTAGCTTTCACATACTTACTGCATTATTCTGTATCACGAACATGCACACCAACGATGAGAAAGACACGAGAAGCAATATTTTCTTCCATACAAAATTGTATTGCTTCTCGTGTCTTTCTCATCGTTGGTGTGCATGTTCGTGATACAGAATAATGCAGTTAATAAAATTACGCCACCGAGTAGACGGACGCAAAACACATCTGCATCGATGAACTTCCAGCTTAAAACTAACGAACGCTAAGTTGCTCTTCGTTTTTCTCTGCTTCACACACAAGCAAAGAACATGGTAATATGTGTGTGCCCATCACTGTTCTAGAGGCTAACCAGAATCCCCTGAAAATTTATAATATGGCATATTGTTACACAAAACTTAATTTTATAGTTCAAACCTATTACTAAAGTTCGATGATCCCCATTTTCAAATGACCGTTTAATTACATTGCGAATAACAGAAGATCAACAAATAAACAAGTCATGTCTGTAAGAAGATATTATATATGGTAATAACACCCTGTTTGATTACCCATCAAAAAACATTTATAACTGCACCTTCTCTCTTTATATTTAAGTTACTACATAAATGTCAATATATAATGTTAGGTGTTAAGATCATGGTCAAACTCAGGCAGTGAATAAAGTGACTTAAACTGAACAACTTGTCTCGTTAATATCTTACAATGTCTCGCATCATGGCAAAGAAGAATCAAAACATGAGCTTCAGTCGCTTGGGGCGTAGCAACCATTTCCAAATAACTAAAAGCCATTTAGAGCTAACAAACAAAAAAATAGAGAAAATAGAGAAAATTTGTTCGATTCAGTTTAATTAAAATAATTTGAAATTATTCGGTTCACTTTTCGTCAACAAAATATTCGTCGCAAGTTGTGCGATTCGTTTGCGACAAACTTCCGATAACTTCACCGACAAAATCGGAAAAAAGTATTTACTGAATACCACTTTCCGAAAATTAACGCAAACGGAACTTTGCGACACCGAATATCGGCCGAAATATGTTACAGAATTCCACTACAGGTAATTCTTAATGTTTCACTTATTAACATGAAGTCGATAAAATTAATGAAAAAAAAGGTTTTTCTAACAAAAACTGCATCAACATTTACTTGACATTGAACCTGCAATTTCTCGAAAACGGGCCGAAGGCTTAAAAAACGGTAAACACCATTGAATTTAGCGTCTTCGAATTATGATCGAAATGATATGTCCCTAGCTTGTTTGTAAAAAAAAAAATTAACTAATTCATGCACAGTGTAATTATAACATATTCAATTATTGTTAAAGAAATATTTTCTTATAAACTTACCTCTGTGTCACGTTTATCGACATTTCCATTGCTGTCTTCAGCAAAGAGATGGCGCCCTTTCAGCTGTTGCTTGTGCTGATGTTGCACATTCCTCACTTTTGTTAGCTGATAATGCTTTTTGTTGCTGTGCTGATTTGAGCAAATTTGCTGCTGCTGTGGTTGTTGCAATTGAATTTCCATTTCGCTGCGCAGCAGATGCATTTGTGTTTTTTGCGTTGTGGCTGTTGTTGATGTTGTTGTGGCCGATGTTGTTGTCTCGGTTAACAAATCGTTGGATGAGCAGCAACTAGCACCGTCGCTGCAGCTGCTGCTGCTGCTACTGATCAGATTGCTGCTATTAACAACAATTGTTTTTGATGCTATTTTAGTTGTCTTCAATTGTAGCTGCTCAGCGCTCAACGGCGCAATTTGAGTGGAATTCAATGTTAACGATGAATTGTTGCGGTGCTGCTGATGATGATGACGATGATGCTGATTGGCTGCAAAAATGTCGGCAGCGGCAGCAGCAGCAATGGCTTCCTTGTTCTCTTTATCAGAATCGTCGCTAATGATGATGCCAGCAGCAGTTTTTGCTGCTGCAGCTGCAGTGGATGACGATGACGAAGAAATTGTTGATGACTGAATACCATCCACGTTGAGGCTGCAAATGCCGTTCGATTGGCAACAATCGATGGCAGTAGATGTTGTTGCAGTTGTTGCTTCAGCTAGTGTTGCCGAATACAGCCAGCCTTCTTCGTCGTCGTCTTCTTCTGAAGATGCGTCAGCGGATTTGATTAACTACGAGAAAATAAAAGAATTAAATTGCAATCAAATGTGAAGAGGGCGAAAGGTACTTGAATAACAATGAGGAATGAAAAACAATGTGTTGAAGTAAGCAACAAATAGCTGCACGTAACAAATTGCAAGTATCTGTTAGATGTTAGTAGCTACATAGAAAGATAGATAGTTGCAGCAGCTACAGAGACAAATTATTAAGAGTTGAGATCTGAGTTTCACGTGATGAAAGACGATAAAATTTATTGAAGAATCAATGAGCAGTAATTGCTCTTTTTGAAGAGAACTTGTAATTAATAATTATTTTTTTTTTTTCGTCAATTGAGCCCTAACATATAAGCTATTACAAAATGCAATAAGATAATAACAAATTTTGTAAGGTTTTAACTGAAAAAGTCAGTTTTGTCGTCACCAACTAGCTATATTTTACAACTTTTTTTAAAATAAAAGGGATCAGTTATGTTTATTTCAAAAAATTTTTACCTTCAATACGCCCAAATAAAAACTGACAGGTAAAATCATTATATTTTGTATAATCGACAACATTAATTTTTAAGAAAAATAGGCTAAATTCAAATTTGTGAAATATTTTTGCATGAGTAAAAATGTCATTTTTTAAGTAAGGACAAACATCGGGTGAACAGCGGTCGAACAAGGTTTAAAAATCGACCGTGAAACGGGCGTTTTTAAGACTTTTTTGGGAAAGCGGCCAATCCAGGGTCGAACAGTAACCGTATAGGGATCGAACCGCTGTTCCCCAAAATGTACTGCAAATGCCCGTTGTATGGACGCTTACAATAAAAAATAACAGCGATCAATTCAGAGACAAACTATATGTAATAAGGTGGCCCTCAGTTGCAAAAATTGTATTTTTGTTGACGCTATAGGCTAAAAATATGCGATTTGATGAACTTTTAGAACTCGTTCAAGTGCTCGATAGTTGGATAAGCGTGTTACAAAATTTGTTCTAATTATATATTCAAAGAAGCAATAAAATCCACGCTTGGGGTACATTAAAAAAAAACAAGTCGTTGTTTATTTGACTGTTCTTTTAAATGAACTATCAAACATAAAAATCGGATGAAATGTAACACAGTTATGATATTTTACTTTTAAAAATTTTATATTTTATTTCTTGTTTTAATAAAAAAAAAATATCATACAAATCCAAATTTGAAAAATTTGCAATTAAATGTTGTTGAAATATTTTCTGAAACAACATCAAAATTTGTAACAAATACAAAAAAAATTTTGTGATTTCCTTGGTGGTCATAAAATTTTTTACAGAAGTGTAACATTTCGTCAATTTCAAGTTTGGGTATTTTTACGTAAAAAAATTGTCAAAAATCCATAAATGATATATATTAAAAAATTACTTAATCTTAACCTTTTTTTGTGCAAAAAATTGCAAAACCAAAATTCAGCTAAAAGGCTATTCGGCTGTTGAAACTTGACTTTTCTTTTTAAAAACTTCAAAGTGCTTGTTTTATGGCATTTCGAACACAAAAAAAGAAAAATCATACAAAATCAAAAAACTATATTTTTCATTTAAAGTGACTTCAATAATTTAAAAAATAAATATTTTTGATTTTAGTTAAAAAAAAATTTTCACTTCCACGGCTGCCAACATATCAGACCCTGGTTTTATGGTTATCTATAGTAATAAAACTCATTTTCTGTTTGTTTGGCCTTTATACAAATCTAAACGGCTAACCGATTTCGCTCAAACTAGGTATACATATTAAGTGCATCTCAACTTAAAATATTACATATTTAGTTTTTGCCACGCATCCTCTGAAATTTTTCAACTAACGGTAATTTTGTTATTATAAAACTTTTTACTATAGGAGATTTTTGTATATTTAATTTTAAAATTTTTTTGTTATTTTGACATTAAAAACACTCACATATATTCAAAATTGTAGACATTTTTAGTATAAAACATCATTACCTAAGAATGAGAAAAAAACGACACGAAAATTAAAGTTTGGTCTTTCGATGCAAATATCTCCGCTGTCCATTAATATATTTCATTCAAATTTTTTTTGTTGAAAAGTTCAATAAATCACTTTACAAAAATAGGTTGAACTGTACCGTTTAGTCAGTGTATATATGATGGTTATGTCAAAAAAGGTAAAAAAATTGACTTTTTACTCAAAAAATGACTCAAAAATTGTTGTTGTAAAAATGAAATTAATTAAAAGTTGCACATCTGGCTACCTTTCATATGACATAGCATTTATTTGCAAAAGTTCTTCCAGCTAAGCGCAAAAATTATTTTACTGTTTTTGTCATCAAAACAACAAGGGTACCCCCTTTGATTTTTTTTCACGAAATTTATTTTTTCCAAAATGTTATTTTTATATTATTTACATAAAAGTCAAGTCTCAAAAATAATTAACGTGAAAAAATTACCCCAATATCTCTTTCCAATCAAAAGTTATGGCTAAAATTCTATTTTTTCATACAACTGACTATATATAGTAGTAATAAAACTCATTTTCTGTTTGTTTGTTTGTTTGTTTGGCCTTTATACAAATCTAAACGGCTCAACGGATTTCTCTCAAACTAGGTACACATATTAAGTTTATCCCAACTTAAAATGTTACATACTTAGTTTTTGCCACGCCCCCTCTGAAATTTTTCAACTAACGGTAATTTTGTTATTATAAAACTTTTTACTATCGGAGATTTTTGTGTATTCAGTTTTAAAATTTTTTGTTATTTTGACGTCAAAAACACTCACATATCTTCAAAATTGGAGAAATTTTCAGTACAACGACTTTTTCATAAAACATCGTTACCTAAGAATGAGAAAAAAACGACACGAAAATTAAAGTTTGGTCTTTCGATGCAAATATCTCCGCTATCCATTAATATATTTCATTCAATTTTTTTTTGTTGAAAAGTTCAATAAATCACTTTACAAAAATAGGTTGAACTGTACCGTTAAGTCAGTGTATATATGTTTTATGATTATGTCAAAAAAGGTCCAAAATATTGACTTTTTACTCAAAAAAATGACTCAAAAATTGTTGTTGTTGTAAAAATGAAATCAATTAAAAATTGCACATCTGGCTACCTTTCATATGACATAGCATTTATTTGCAAAAATTCTTCCAGCTAAGCGCAAAAATTATTTTACTGTTTTTGTCATCAAAACAACAAGGGTACCCCCTTTGATTTTTTTCGCGAAATTTATTTTTTCCAAAATGTTGTTTTTATATTTTTTACAAAAAAGTCAAGTCTCGTGAAAAAATTACCCCAATATCTCTTTCCAATCAAAAGTTATGGCTAAAAATCTATTTTTCACAGCAGACTATTAATAAACCTGAGTTTTGTTTTAAAATTATTTATATAATTTGAACGTCCCCATTTATCTCTAAGAATGCAATTGTGTGTCTAGAGTAATAACAAACATTTCCTTACAGTAATCTAGTTAGTCTTTTGCCTCCCCACCCCCTTCCTGTTAGATTTGTTTTATTGTGATGGCTCTATTTCTTCTCACTACTGTGTCACCGTTGTCACTCAGTTTTTTATCAATGGTACTTGAAATGTTGTATTTATATCACCTTTTCTTCGAAAAGATGACCGTGAATAGAATGCTGTAAAAGAAAATATTTTCATGTAATCAGTTTCAGCTATATAGCTAATAAAACATATGCGCATCTGTTTAGCACAATTACTTCATTGGTTTTGATCTGTGCTTTAAATTCACAGATAGATGGCACCGCATTTTAAGTACTGTGGGTACAAACTAGACACCTTGCTGTGAATAGCCGAATGATGTCTCAAATTTAACCTTACACGTTTGGCTGGCTTAACAGCAGCGTTTTTTTCATGGGAGTTCAGATCATTTGTAAAAAACGCTTCAGATCAATTTTTACTATGTTTTCTACTTACAGATAGATGGCGCTATTTTCTACTTACAGATGAACATCTGATGTTCTTACGAAAAAAAATTATATAAAAAATAGAGTTTTTACTTTTAATGCCAATATCTCCACTGTATTTAATATATTTAATAAAAATTCTTTTTTTGTTAAAAAATTCAATATATTTTTTAATATAAATTTTTTGTTTAGATGTTAAAATGTTCATATCTCAAGAACAATTTGAGTCCCACCATTATTTTTATATTGTTGAAAAGGTAATTTTGCTAGCTTTAAGACTAAGTAAATGTTTAAATTATTTTTAAATTTTACAAAGATTTCTGATGAAGCCTGTATCAGGGCCGAAATTGCAATAAAATCAGCTAGTGATGTTTTCCTTTTCATATTGAAAAATGCTGTTGTTTCTTTGGAAAAAATTTTTGAAAAAACATTTTTGATTTGTAAAATAAGTTTTTCGTACCCTTCTTTGAATTCAATTAGCTCACCGCAAGAGATGGAACCCCCAAAAACCAAAATTTTTCAAATCTTTTTTGGATTAAAGTCCGTTCAATTACCTTTCTAACGGTAGCTCAAACTTAAAATTCAACATGTTTTTCATTATTCCACAATTTAAAAAACATTTAATCGAGAAGTGCATATTTAAATGTTTATATAAATGACTCTCGAGTAACACCGGGTATATCAGCTACATATATACATATATACATATATATATATATATATATATATAAACGCTGGTTTAAATTAAAACGTTGTCATCATTCAAATTAATCATATCTAAGTAATATGTGCCATTAAAGTTTATAATTGGTTTTTTGTACGGACGTGGCAAGTTTTTATAAAAATATTAATATTTTTTGAATCACATTTGCTCAGTTCAGTTTCATGTGAAATTCCACTTAAATCTCCATACAAGAAGTGACAGCTGCGAAACAAGCGTGGAAATTTTCGCAGTTTGTCAGAGTAGTACTCTGTTTCGCTGCGTGAAATTATCGCAACATGTTTCTGAGCAACATTTTTTTACGACAGTTCTTGGTTTTTCTTCTACAAGAAATTAAAAAAAATTGTTAGCTTTTCTTTTTTAGATTTCTTTTTATGCTTTTAAAATACAGTAAAAGAAGAAAATTTTAATTTAATTAACATTAATTTTGATATTTGCAATTTTTTAAAATAAAGAATTCATAAGATTTGTAAATCTTTTTTTACTTTTCATTTTGGGTAGATACTTTTCATTGACTTTCTATATCGCTGCCATAACTCCTTCGCGATTTTTGTGGGCAACAAGTCGTGAAAAGCTAGTTAAGAGCTGAACAAAATCGGCAAGAAATATCGGGGTCAAGGAACGTTGGATCTTAAAAGTCAATATACTGTACCAAATGTTCATTTTGGAATATTTTCTGTAAACGCTGGTTTAAATTAAAACGTTGTCATCATTCAAATTAATCATATCTAAGTAATATGTGCCATTAAAGTTTATAATTGGTTTTTTGTACGGACGTGGCAAGTTTTTATAAAAATATTAATATTTTTTGAATCACATTTGCTCAGTTCAGTTTCATGTGAAATTCCACTTAAATCTCCATACAAGAAGTGACAGCTGCGAAACAAGCGTGGAAATTTTCGCAGTTTGTCAGAGTAGTACTCTGTTTCGCTGCGTGAAATTATCGCAACATGTTTCTGAGCAACATTTTTTTACGACAATTTAACTGTACTGCCTAATTATTTTGAAGTGAAAAGAGAGAGAGAGATCATATGAAATCTCCCAACTTACTCTCTGAGTCTCTCTGAGAAGCGTTGCCATAGGATTTTTTCGCAACAAACTTTAAGTCAGTAATTTCACGCAACCAATAAATGAATGTTGTCAACGAAATTTCACGAAAGCAAACATAGTAATATGCTTAAAGCATAAACATTCATTTATTTGTTGCGTGAAATTTCTGACACATATTTTGTTGCGAGGAGTTCAGTTTGCAACATTTCTCAGAGAGGCTCAGAGAGTGAGTTGGGAAATTTCATATGATTTCTCTCTTTTCACTTCAAAATAAATAGGCAGTACAATTAAATTGTGGTGAAAAAATGTTGCTCAGAAACATGTTGCGATAATTTCACGCATCGGAACAGAGTACTGCTCTGACGAACATGTTGTAAAAATTTCTACGCTTGTTTCGCAGCTGTCACTTTTTGTATGGAGATTTGAGTGGAATTTCACATGAAACTGAACAGAGTATTATGCTTAAAGTCTAGTACTCTGTTCGTTTACGTGAAATTTCGCTGGCAACATATATTTATTTGTTGCGTGAAATTTCAGACTTAAAGTTTATTGCGAGGAATTCTTATGGCAACGTTTCTCAGAGAGACTCATAGAATAAGTTGAAAGATTTCATATGATCTCTCTCTTTTCACTTCAAAATAAATAGGCAGTACAATTAAATTGTCGTGAAAAAATGTTGCTCAGAAACATGTTGCGATAAATTCATGCAGCGAAACAGAGTACTGCTCTGACGAACATGTTGTGAAAATTTGCACGCTTGTTTCGCAGCTGTCACTTTTTGTATGGAGATTTGAGTGGAATTTCACATGAAACTGAACAGAGTACTATGCTTAACTAACAAACTTAAACGAATTTTCCGGCAGCTCGATATTGACTTCAGACCAATAGTTTCTTGGGCAAAGTTTCTTACAAATGTCCGTAGATATTGTTTTTGCTATACTCATTGTAAATTTTTTTGCTTCAGTACAAATTGACCCGGCCTATTTTACGTATACAAATATTTACAATATTTTGTGTTTTTTTTTTCAACATCCAAATCTGGCTTTGTATTTAAATCAGATTTCGATATAAATTAAACACAAATTGGATTTGAATGTTCAAAAAGAAACCCAGTTTTTAAATATATGTATAACTTTGTTTACTGATCTTTCACAGGACATTGATTAATAAATGATTGTCATTGAGATTTTCTTTTTCATAAACTTTAAAACATTGGTGCACATTCTAACACTAGCAAGCAGTAAACTAACTATGCTGCCATAAAAAAGCATTGTGACAGAGAAAGCACTTGGGTCAAAAGCGGCACTATGTCCCTCAATGCATTAACATTAACCACACACAACGAATGGTGATTGCCCGTTAATCAATTAATGCCATTTCACAACGCCTGTACTGAATTTCAATGTCTTAAAAAAACAAAATATTTACATGCGCAAAAACAATTCTTTCAAGGGCAAACGCAAGTAATGGAACCATTAGCGCCAGCAACGTACAATGAAGAATATTTTTGTTATTTGTGCATGCTGTTCTTTATTACGCATGCGTTTGTTATGCACATCGAAAGCTGTTTATGTTTTCGTATGTAAATGTTTTAATTTTGGCATCAGCACGAAGGCAAAATTGATGATTGACTAATGTTTCAAAACGGCCACTGTTCGAGCCGTGTTCGGCCGTTGTTTGGACGAGTAGAATTTTTTTATTTTTCTTTGGACCATGTTTAACCCTTGTTTAAGCGATTAAATGTTTACTCGGCATTAAGTTTTAAGACAACTTAATCATTAAATGCAGCCAAAAAGGTATTCGAAAATATTAAAAATAATACATATACTGGCCATTTCAGCCTTTGGAAGAACTTTGATCTAGCTTCTATTGATAAATTGTGTTGTGCGTGTTATTAAATGTTTGATCACAAATGACCGAGAACTGGGCCTACGAGTTAATTCTGACTCCGACCGGCTTACGTTCTCAAGAAGCTTTACATGGCAATTTTTACTCTCTGAGGTTTGCCATTGTCTGCAGAGAGGTGACGACCGAACAGAAAAATTAATTCAATTGAAAAAACATTCTGTCTTAGCTGGAATTGAACCCGGGCTACCGCGGTTCTTTAGCTTAGGGACCACGCACTCTACCCACTAGGCTTCGGCCGCCACTAAAATTAGTTAGCCGTTTTTCTATTTTAATATCATTTATCCAGGAAGATTCATAGTGGGAGTTTATGAACGCGGGGTATAAATTTTTTGCAAGTCGAATACATTGAGAGTTTATTATATATCATAATAATATGGTACAATTGGCAAGATAGGCCAAGAAATTAATTTGCATTTAATCTTATCATGAAAACTTCTCGAAAAATCAGTTTCCAAAAATAAACATTTCCCCGGAAAGAAAGATGTGGGCATTTCAGTCAAAATCCTTAAAACAGCTATTCAGCTGCATTTGAGTTTAAGATAAAAAATTCACATAACCTAAAATCTTATAACATACATTTTTTGTTACAGAAAAGAGAAGTAAGCACTTTTATATTTCAATCAAGGGATCTAAAGAATGTCTAAGCTGTTTTGTCTTAACTGTCAAAATGATATTTGAAAAAGGATATGTTACAGTTACGATAGTTCGAGGTCATTTTTTAGATAAAATTTTTATAAAAAAAAAATTAAGCAAAAATGTAAAAATTTCGCTAAATTTTTTAATAGGAGTAGGCTTTTGAAAGTATCAGATTACGGAATTTTTCTCTAGAGGTTTCTACAAAAAATTTGAACCTTAGAATGTTCCAAGCTTCTGACTTTTTAGGTCAATTTGGTTAAGTGTATAAATTTATAAATTTATAAATGAGATAGTTTATTAATTTTATTAAGATTTTATAAAGATTCAAATGTAAATATAATCCGTTGACTAATTATTAGAATTTGAAGTGATTTAATTATGAGATAACATTTCTCAAAAATTTTTTTTACAGATTTACGATCCCTACGATCAAAATCCCTAGATTTTGAATATGAGCATTTCCACAGAAAAGTCTACCGTGATCAAAAAATTAAAACATATTAAAAACTCATTATTTTAAGATATTAGCTGCATTCCTTTCGCCTTAATATAATAGCGATGACAAATTTTCTCAAAGGAACGGCAAGAAAAATGACTCGTAGAGGGCACTACCGTTGCAGTCAAAATTAAAGTTAAACAAGCAATCATGATACAATAACTATTAGGTGTCATGAGAACGTGAGCATTCAAAGCTGTTGTGAACTGTTATGGTAGCGATACCTTAGTGAACGATGTTTTTCTCTGAATGTGTTTTACTATAAACGTCAGAAAAATTGTAAATTTTTTAATATAATTATTAATATTATGCAATTATATAAATAATTTAAGTGCAATTGTTGGCTCTGCTGAAGCGTCCAATGCGTGTGACACATGCGGTTTGTTTTGTTTTTTTTTTAACATTCGATGGTCGCAGCTCGTGAGAAAATAGCTAGCTGTCATGGCTACCTAATAGTCATTGTATCAAAAAAACAAATAATTCAAAAAATGAAAAACCGCTCATAAAAATATACAGGTGCGGCACCTGTTTTTCAAATTTTTTTAAGGCTATATCACAATTTAATATGAATAGCAAAAATAATCCTATTTGTTAAAGGATTATTATTTTTGTTTTTGCTTTGCATGTAAAAAAAATAATCAGGTTTATTTTCAAGCGAAAAGCAGCTATTATCGAAGAGAAATATTTTAATTTTATTAATTTAAGCAATTTATACATAAATTTATTAATCATTATGATCAAATCTTCTGCACTGTTTAACAAATGTAGTTTTTATTATTCGTAAATGTTTCGTAAGCTTTTTTGTTTTAGTAAAGTGACTAGTGATAATGAAAAAATGGTTGAGGCAAGAAAAGGACTATATATTAAATATATTTTTTAATTACATAATTACTTAAATACCCAATTAAACTGCAATGGAAATTATAGCAACGCAACGCCAATAGCGTAACGTCTGATCAATAATCCTAATAAAAAAAACCAGAAAAGATTTTTAAATTTGATCACTTGAATAATAAACTTATGTTATTTTAAAACCTTCTATAAAAAGTTTTGTACAAAAAGTCTTGCCCAATTAAGAGCCAATTTTTCAGTGCGAGTTTAAACTCCGGTCAAATTAAAACGAGCTTAACTCACCAAAATTGGACGTTTAAACTCAGTTTAACAAGATATTTTAGCATTCGTTGAAGTTAAATTGACTTAAATTATTAAATAGTGTGTTTCTATTTTGCCTAAACCGAGTTTAAACGTCAAATTTTGGTGAGTTAAGCTCGGTTTAATTTGACTAGGGTTTAAACTCACACTGAAAAATTGGCCCTGAGTTTTGCAAATTTTGTAGTACAAGTCAAAAATCACTTCCGTTTTTTGTAAGGTACGCCAGCACATATTTTTGCTTATGTCTTTAAATTCTTAGGGTAAAATGTTGCCATTGTTTTTACTTAATATAGCGCTACTTAATTACTACGCAAATTTAAAAAAAAACTTTTAAAAAATTTGAGTTTTTCATTCAATTTTTCTAATATTTCTTCGTACAAGTCGTCCGTAACGCCAGTTTGGAAATGCCCATATGCACCTTAAACTAATGCTTGGTTTTCACTATGTCATTTTAATGACGACACAAAAGTTTATCACCTGAAATATCACTTTAATAAAACTCTAGAACATTTTAGGCATAGCTGCATTGAATAATTAATTTCTTTTTAATTTTCCAAGATTGTCAAAGTTAGAAAAAAATGTCAGCATGTTGTTATTTTTAATTTGATTGACAACAACTGACCGCTGAAAATGACATAGTGAAAACCAAGCATAAGTCTGGAATCAGATTATTCGCGCGCTTGATTTGCAATAAAGAAATAACTGATACAAAAGTTATTTCTTTGTTGAACAAGGAACAAAATCTAGCTGTCGTTTGTTTTAAAAAATTTTTTTTTCAACATTTCAAAGACGAGAATCACAATTATCCGCAAGGTTTTTACTTTACCTTGGCGTCATAACATTCTTCACAGAGGGAAAAAAAACTTGGTTAATGTTAGTTACATCAAAAATACCATGCTTTGAGTAAGTTTCAACAACAAAAATTTTAATACATTACTTTTTAAATGTTAATTGTTTATACAGACATTTACAGATAATATTAATTAACAACTTTAAGTTACATGAAGATATGATTAAGAAAAAAAAAACAGTAAATAAAAGCTGTTGGATTTGAGGAAACCCGCTTTTTATTTTCAGCGGTCCATTAGATTTAGGGTAACGTGTACTGCTCATCAAAAGAGGTTTAGTCCCGCATATGTATTCAGCTTTCATCGGTCTTGACCTGCAATCGCGTTTGCCGAAATCGCCGAATTGATGCTAGGCAATGATAGTATTTTGTTTCAGGTCAACATAAGGGATATTTTTTGAACCGAAAATACATATGATACGCTCAGAGCAAAAAGGAAACATACCAGTTCAACACTTGCCATATATGCTTAATTCTTTGTTTTAACAATGTCAGTTTTATGACTACTTAAAACAAAAATCACCTTAAAAAAATTATTATAAATTCTCCGCAAAACTCATTGCAAAAATTTAGCTGTGTTTTATTTTCCTAAAACTGTCAAAAACAGTAAAAAAGTGCCAGCGTGTTGTCATTTTTAATTGCATTAAAAACAATTGACCATTGAAAATGACATAGTGAAAACGATGCAATACTTTGAAATAACAATGAATCAGAAAAAATGTGTTGTCTTCATTTATTTCTCATCAACAGACATCAGTTGCAAGTCAAATAATTTCAACAACGAAGTTCCCAGAATTTTGTAACCGAAAAAATACATTAAGTCTATCAGAAACTAGAAATATGTCCTGGCTGAACGCAATTCTATGAAACCAGTAAGATTGTTAATAGTAAAAGTTACGAAAATTTCCCTATCTAGCATGTAAAAATATTGTCGAGATGAATTTGAAAGAAAAACCCACACACAAACACAGACAAATTAAATGAAACCAACACCAACAATAACTGAAATGATTGATCAAATGAGCCACGATAAAACCGACACCATGATAATGACGAAAATGACTTCCAGCAGCATACATTTGTTTTTATGGACAAATAAATAGGATTTAACCGGAACCGAAAACCAGCCACCAAAACAAATTCAAACAAACACTACTTACATCACTTGTGTGCGAAGCAGAAGATGACAACCCGCCACAATCAACACCACCACCGTCGCCATCGGGGCCACCGTAGTTGGTCTCGTTGTCGGTGTCCAAGTGTTTAAAATAGAAGATGGCACAATTTTTCGATTTACGATTGGAACGATTAAATTTGGAGATGTCAACAGCGTGACGCTGATGTTGCTGACGCTTGCGCAGCGCAGTAGGACTCTTGTTGTTGCTGTTGCTATTATTGTGACTGTTGTTGTTGTTGTTATTGTTCGTGTTGCTGTGGCAATTGGGCGATATGACGGCAATATTTTTGACTTTGGAGGGAGCACGTGGCAATTGTTGTTGTTGCTGTTGCATTAACTGTGTTTGTGTTGCTGCCGTGCAAGTTGTTGATATTGTGCAGTTTTGTGTTGCAGCAACAGTTGCAGCAACATTTTGTATGTTATTGTTATGATTGGGGTTATTGTTATTATTATTGTTTTTGTTGCTATTAATTAGCAACATTGTGTTGCGCTGTGAGTGTTGTTGCTGTGGCTGCATTTCAGCAACAGCCAAACCGAGTCCATTCATTTTTGTGTGCATGTTTGTTGTTGACGTTGTTGTGGGTGGTGGTGATGCGTAAAGATTTGACGACTTTATGGGACTGTCTAGCGACAATTGCTGCATGCTCAATTCAAGAGCAGCAACAACATTGTTAGTAGCTGTATAAAGGTTGCTGTTAAGATTGTTAAGGCCTCTGTTACTGCTATTAATTGTTAGTGGGTGCGACAAGGAGTTGGCACGTGCTGCCTGTGCAGTTGTTGCGGTTGTTGTTGTTGTGGCCGTTAATGCTGCTGCTTGCTGTACCTTTAATTGAGCGTAACGGAATTCGTTGATTTTGCGTTGACGTCTAATGTTGTTAATTGTTTCAAAGTAGCTGCTCTCCGAATCGGCCTCGAAATCGGTTAATGTTGTTGTCGGACCCTGTACCTGGCCAATGTTGCCACTTTTGTCGTAAGTATTGCCACCGGCGGTGACAACAACAGCACTGTAGCGAATGCGACCACAATCGATTTCGTCTTCGTCTTCTTCTTCGTCGTCACCGTCCTCACAATCGGCCTAAGGATTTTTGGAAACAATTTTGAAGTTTTCAAAATGATTGCAAGCCGGGAAGAGAGAGAAGAAGAAGAGTTTGAAGGAGTGTAGAGGACATTTTTTTTTGGGTTTTATGGAAAAAAATTGCATTAGTTTCAAGTGCGCACAAATAAGGACAATAACATAGAAAAGGAGGTGGTGGGGGGCTGTTGTGCATCCAAAACAATAACAGGCACGCAATCAAAAACGAACATAGTTCGAACAAGCGCTCTTTTGCACAGTGTTGTCAACTTTGGAGATAAAAGGCTATTTTCACATATTCTTTAAAATTGCAACTTTATAAAAAATAAACTAATGTGGACTAAAAATACGAAATTGAAAAATATTTAGAAATAAAAATTAAAAAAATAATTTTTATAAAACTAAATAAACAAACTAAATTAAATTAAAAATAAATTTAATTATATTAATTAAATATATAACATTAAATTGATAAATTTTAATTAAAAACCTAATAAAATGAAAATAATATTATTAAATTTATTAAATAAATGGAACTGATAATATTATTGAAGACAACTACATATATATAATTTAGTAAAATTCAGATAATTAACTGAATTAATGAAATTAATTTAGTTCATTAAAATTAAACAATTAATTAATTACATTTATTCAATTAAATTAAATTAAACTACACTCAACAAACTTATTAGATAGATTCAAGTAAGTTAATCCAAATAAATAACTAAAATTTAATTTAAGTATTAAAATGAAAAAAAATTAATTAAATTAGAAATAAAATTAATAATAATTAATAATTAAAATTAAAAATAATTGAAAAATACAAAAAAATTAAAATTGAAAGAAAACTTAATGTTTAAAATAAAATTAAAAAATAAAAATTTCAAATAAATAAAAATAGTAATAAAATCAATATTACATGTTTAACTTATACAAAAAAATTAACTTAATAAAAACATTTAGGTTTATTTTATTTAATTTTTTAATTTTTTAGTTAGTTCTGCAAAAGATGTTCTTTAGAAGAAAAATTAATTAAAGAAAAAAAAAATTTAGTTTTTGGTTTTAATATTTTAATTTTTACTTTGAAATAAAATTTTTTTAATTAAATTTTTGCTTCAGTTTTCATTATTATAATATTTTATTTTAAGTATTTTTGATTTTAAAATTTAAATTTTTATTTTTAAATAGTATTTTTTATATTAAATTTTTGCATCAGTTTTTTTTATTATAATATTTTATTTTAAGTATTATTATAATTTATTATCGAATAATCTTTTATCCAGTTAATGTATTTGTATATTAAAATTTTATTTTTTTTATTTTATTTATTTTTTTTATAAACTTTATGAAGGTTTGTATATTTTATAATAAATATATTTTTTAGCTTTTATCATGATTATATTTTAATTTTTTTGTTTGAAAAAGAATTTATTTTTATATATTTTAATACTTTTTAGTTATATTTATAGGACCAATGGCTTTCAGAAATTGAGATTTTAAAAAATTTTCGGGATTCTTATTATACTACTGTGTTCAGTTGTAAACGGAAGTAGTCATCGGATTAAATAATTGCACAATTAAATAATCTATCGTCAGTTACTTTAAGAAATTCCCAGCGACATAATCAAAGAAATTACATATTGGAAGATAAAATATGGTCATTTTAGTCTATGTTTTGACGAATAGACTTGCGCGATACATAAAAAATATTTTTAATAAAACTGATACTTCCAATTCAACTGTAGTCCGAATACGAAATATTGTTTAAGCATTTAGAGTCTTCTACAAAGAACTATCTACACGGTTAAAAATCTTGGAATAAAATTTAAACTTTTCTGTACTTTATATATGAACACACCAGCTTTGGTTTCAAATCTAATATTTGCAAAATACTAAAAAATCGTTTTATTACAGCTTTGGTTTAAAATTTAGTACAAGCTTGAATTGAAATATAACAAAAAAAAAATAACAAACGCAGTCAGATTCGAACCAGGAACATCCAATTTGTAAGCTTACTACGTTAACCACTGGGCTATTGCGCTGTATGAAACAAAAGCAATAAACAAGCATATGAACCTAATAGCCTAATATTGAGTTTCAGCAATACAATATTTCTTTGGTTTAAATCTTAGTACACAAAAGTTTTAATTATGGGTAAGCATTGTGAAAGTTTAAATTTTAAACCTAAAATTTAAAAAATTTGCTCTAGTATTTTAGCTGGAATAAAATTTATTCCAAGATTTTTAACCGTGTACTTAAATAGTATAGCGAAATTCACAATCTTGTGCATTTGGGATTGCAAATTTTTGCTATTAGGGGTGTTCACATTTCAAACCGCTCATCAAATCGTTTGTCAAATCCAATAGAACAACGTGGGAATTTCATGAAAATTTCACGTTGTTCTATTGTATTTGACAAACGATTTGATGAGCGATTTGAAATGTGAACAGCCCTATTGTAAAAATTTGCCACAAATTGTGAACGGTCTTTTTCGGTTTACTGCGCAACTCTTGTTGCAAAACATTAAATTCACAGCTGATCGATGAAAAGCAAAATTATTTTCAATTTAATTTTATTATTATTAAAATTATATATCGAAAAACTTGAAGGCTTTCTTTATTTTCCATATCAGCTCTTTTTTCAGTTTTTCTTTTTTCAACTATCAGCTGTCAGGGTGCATTCTTGTATTGCATTTTTATCTATTTTATTTTTTATGCATTTTATTTATTGCATAGTAAATATAAACTATGGGTAAATTCGTACCTGTATATTTTGTTAGTGTAGAGTAAAAAAATACTCTACCATTTTGCAAATGCTATGATGCAAGACCATTTGCACAGGATTGTGAACAGCCTTTATGTAAAAGCATATCAAGGAAAATAACATAAATTTAGCTCAACTTATGTTTAGGAAAGCGTTGGTAGAGCTCAAGTTAAAATTTATTTGTGAAAATAAAAGAAAAATTGAAAAGTAATTTGTAAAAGTTCTGCGACTTAAAATCTCGATTATACAGGGTGTCCCAGACTTAGAGGACAATTAATGGGGGGGGGCGTAATTTTTCGTGACGAGATGAGCAAAAAATTGTATGTATGGAGGTGGTCGCAAACGACCCCTAGGGATTATGAGCACCAAAAGTCAAAAAATGAATGATCTTCTTAAAAATTCATCTCTTAAGGCAATTTTCTCGAGAAAAACAGTTTTTTTTTTAATTTTTTACAGCGTTATTTTTTACCTTGAACAATTCTCTATACACTCATTTTACGTTGATTTTTGGCAGCGCTTTTTTTTTTTTGTAACATTACGGGTCTTTTTTTTTTGTGTATGTCTATTTTCCGAAAGTTCCATTCCTAATGAGAACAAAAATACCTTGTTCTCTTGAAAACGGATCAGTTCAGATCATTTAAAGATCAGTTTGGAGCTAATATGGAATATATTTTGATGGAAAATCTTTCATAATAATCCAAACTCAAAAAAAAGTTCGACTTTAAAATCAAAAAACACAAGTTGATTTTTAAAAAATCTGTAATTTCTTTAGTTTTAAGGAAAGTATTTTTGAAACAAGAGAACTTGCATTTGTGTAAAAAAATTGAGGCTTTTGAGTTAAAATTAAAAATTTCTTTGTTTTATTTTATATATTGTTTATAAAAATGTATTATTACATACTCAGAAAAAAGCATACAAAAATCAAAGAAAATTTACTCAATATTTAAAAAATTTTACAGGTTCTAGCGCCAAGGAATTTTTATTTTTTTCAAATTTAAATTTTTCATTGAAAGAAAGATTTTTTCGTTGCTGTTGTTTTGTTGTTTTACACGGCTTAAGCTTGGAATGCTGTAGAAGCGAAAAGAAATCTTCCGTAAGAAATGCATTAGGGGTATTCACACTGACTTGGTTAGTTGGGTAGATTAGCAAATGCCGTACATTTTGTTTTTGTAAAGTGCCATTCTATCCAAGTAACCATCTACCAATCTACTCTAGCTGACCCCCTGACTTGTTTGGTTTTCTTGCCAAATTGATGACTTTTCCAAGTGTTACCACCTTTTGCAAAAATAGGAAAAAATTGACCTAAGGGCATCAAATTTACAATAATATAATTATACACAAAAATATTGCCACATGCCTATTTCCACCCACAAGTTAATAAAAACCCTATATCTCAGACGAATTCGGTTGTATTGAACTAAAATTTTGTAATTTAGTTCGTATGGCTACTATCAACAATTCAACAAAAAAATAGGCGTGATCGAACTATAACTACGCCTACTTTTCAGAAATGATAATTCCTGAGTTATGCATGTTTTTATAATGGAACATGGTTTATATTTGCTATGAGACCAAGTGGTGGACACTAGATATATAAATTTTGCCACGCCTACTTTTACCGCCCTTCTATTTAAATAAAATCGTTCCTGGGGTGTCTCTTAAGATCTCAGGAACGACAACACCTAAGGCAACCAAATTTACCAAATTTATCTGTTAATATCTCGGTTAATAAAGTTAATATCTCGGTTAAAAAAAAAAAAAACACACCCCCTTTGAACGCCCAAAAATCAATAGAAATGCTATATTTCGGACGGTTTTGAGCGTATTAGACTAAAATTTAGTAATTTAGTTTGTATGGTTACTGTTTGAAACTGTATTAAAAATGGATGTCCACGCCCTCTTTTACAGCCAACAAATCAATAAAAATACTTTATTTAAGACGATTTTGGTAGTATATGACTTAAATTTGGTAATTTAGTTTGCATGGTTACATTCGGGAACAATAGTAAAAATGGGCGTGGTTGCTCTATAGCAACGCTCACTATTTCATAAATCATTAAAATTGACTACTGTTGTTTCGCCTACGAGACAGTTTGGGAAAATTTTGCCAAAAACCCTTTTACCGCCTACAAATCAATGAAAATACTATATTTTAGACGACTTTGTTCGTATTAAACTAAATTTTGGTAAATTAGTGCATATAGTTACTTTCGGAAACTGAACTAAAAATGGGCGTAGTCGTAGGACTACAGTTATGCCAGTTCAGATATACAAAAAATTGAAATCTTTTTCCGATTATCATGAAAATTCTTATGTGACAGAAAGCCGGTCTGTGACAGGACAACGTTTTCCCCTGGATTACTAGTAAATGATAAGATGCTGCGAAGTTCACGTTAAAAATGACTCGTATATAGAATAATTTTTTACGCCCAATTAATGGCCTACATTTTGCTCGCATAAAATGACAAAAACTGATTTGGTGGCAGCCCTTTTTCAGCTGACACTCATCTACATAATCCGGGGAGATCAAACAAACATGCAGCACTGCCCAACACTATTCTACAAAGTACTCAATTGCAATTTAGGGTGCTCGCAATAGCCAAAAGTACTCAATTTACTCATACCCAACTACCCAAGTCAGTGTGAATACCCCTAATGCGTTTTTTACAGCGAAAAGTTAACAAAATTTTTTTTTCGTTGGTTAGTACGCTGTTGAACCGAAAAATTTGTTCAATGCGGCCAAGTTCACAACCATGATTGGAGAGTTAAAATATCTAAATTTCGCTGCCTTTTATATGGCCGTACATTTAATTTGCGTGGAAATTTGACATTCAACAATAATGTGCAATTAACGCATTCAAAAAACACGTTATAGTAAGTATGTGTTAGTGTTAAGACTACACCGAAATTTCGCTTGTAAAATTAAATGCCTAAAAATTTTTCTTCCATACTAAGCTCAAAGCCCAATTTTTATCAACAACAAAATAATCTTTCTTTAAAAGAAATAATTAAAAATTTTTTGGAAATTGACTTTTTTCTTTCACAGAAAAAGTTCCATTTGAAAAAAAGAATTCCTTGGCGCTAAAACAAGTAAAATTTTTTACATATTGAATAAAATTTTCCCTGATTTTAGAATGCTTTTTTCGCAGTGTAAGCTTTTTTTTCATTGCATCTTTAATTTTATTTTTTTGGTATGGCTTTGAACATTCTATTTAACTCCTAAGCCAAAATTGTTGTATTTCCACATAAAATTTTTGCTTATTTTTTTCCAGCGACATTAACACTGCAAACATTAATTTATCCTGATAATTATTTGTTAAAAATATGATTTTTTGTTATGTTAACTTTTGTATTTATTTTAAATATTTGCAAATTTTTTATATTTTTATTTAATTCCTTATGCACTTTATATTTTTTTTTAATTTTAATTTTTTTGTAAATTGAATACGATAGAAATTTTATTTTTATGTTTCTTTTAAATAAAATCAAAAACTTTTTTCATTTTCTTTTAAATAAAATAAAATTTTTTTAAAGTTGACAATACTTAAAACAAAAACTCATTCATTCATGCACATTAATAAAAGACATTCTGCAAACGACAAAACAACAAGCCTAAAGAAGTTAAGTGAACACGACATACCTTATTTTCAATACAATCCCGATGAAGCAGTTGCACTTTATTGCTGTTATTGCTGTTGTTTTGGTTATGATTGTTATTTAAAACCTTTGTTGTTCTATCAACGAGGTCGTCTTCGTCGTCGTCGTCCTCACTGTGGCAACGCTGCAAATCAAAGCAAGATGATGAATTTTGTGTAACTTCGTCACTTTCTAAATCAGAAGCAACATCATCTAAATCATCTTCAGTGGCGCCAGCAGCTTCACAATCAGAGGAATCGTCGTCGTCGTCGTCGATATCGTCGTCATTTAAGACACTCTAAAAAGACAAATGAAAAAAAATGTTATTGTAATAAAAGCATAAATTTATTATGGCTTATTTATAAAAATATGATGACCTTAAGGTAAGGTCAAGTAACATGCTGCAGCACAGCGGTTACTCAGTGGATTAACAAGTTATACAATAAGTTGATTACTAAGGTTAGATAAGAGAAAAAAATAGAAGATAATACAGGCAATTTGTTTAAAACTTATTAATAGTAGTCCCGCTAAAAACACCTAAATAAATGATTTACAAATATCGATAAGTTAGTGACTTAGTTTTTGGCAACTATTAACATTTTTCTAGAGTTACGCCACATTTAAAAGCAAAAAAATGCAATGTTGTCAGCAACATGCTTTAGTTTTTAAGACACTTTTACTCAGAGCTTAACAAAAACGATGTCATGCATATTGGTATAGTTTTTGCTGAAAAATATTTTTTGTTAATTTTTTTTTTTGAGTTGCAACATCGTGAAGATTCTCTTTATGGTCAATATTGCACTATCGAGCAACGTTGAGACGCGGAAGATATCTTTGCTTAGCTTATAAAATAAACAAATTTTGCAATAACGTCTAGCAACAACATATTTATTTAAAAGCTAACATTGAGCTACAACAACAACAACAAACAACAACACAACCAACATATAATGCAGCAGAGTTAAAAATTGTTTGCCAATTATTTCGGTGCATCTCATCGATCTTTCGACGGTTTCATGCATTTCTATCTAGCTGGCTTCAGCTTCGTTTCGTTTTACCTTAGTTAGATTCTTGCTTCTTTTTGGAGTTTGTTGCTGTTGTTGTTATTGTTGTTGCTGCTATTTTGTTGAAATCTATTTAGCCGATAATGTCACTGAACTAAACTTTTGACATATCGCTGTGTCGTTTTCGTTATTGTGGTTGTTGCTGTCAACTTGGTCGACAACTTTTTGGCAATGTTTGTTTAATAAATTTTTGTTGCTTTCTTTCATGTAAATGTCTTTAAAATTTGCATCCTTTGCTTGCATCGAAAGGAAGACAAAATTGTTGCTGCAACACATTTTAAACGATGTCTTCTGCAGTGCATTAGTTTAAGAAAATATGTTCAACATGATTAAGAGAGCAATAGAAGTGCCCGCTGGTAAAAGTTTGTCAGTGATGATATTGTAATGCGTGTGAAAAAACTTTTTTGTTGTTGTTAGGGTTTGCCAGTTTATTTTCATTGTAAAAGAAACCGTTTTATTTGCAACAAATGTGGAGTGGAGTATCTCGTAGTGAAAATAGTTATTGTACAACTCTTAAATTTAAAAATAAAAAACAAAATGTGATGCAAATATGTTTATGGCTCAATACTAGAACTCTGCACGGATAGCGGATAGCGTTGCCATCATATCTCTTTTAAAGAGAACATGTTCTCTTTTTTCTCGAGATATTTTTTTATCTTTTTTTAAAATGCAAAGTCCTTTTTTTTTGTTGGAGACAATATATATCTATCAATAAAAAATTTACTAAAAATGCACACAAAGAAATTTGCATGAAAAGTATCAACACTGATTTGCAAGTTAATAGCTAAATGGCAATGCTGAACGTTTGCCCTGAATAAACTCAACTTAACCCCAGTTGTGACCATTATGTGTCCACTATGTGTCCACTATGACTATTTCGTTCTAGCTATTTTTTCACCCCTTTAAAGACATCGTTTAACCCTAAACTTGTTTTGAGGGCTTAGTTTTAGATTAACATGAAAGAAAAAATAAGGTTTTGTTCAAAAATTTTTGTACAGTAATGCGCAATTAATTTTGGAACAGTCAAAAACTAGCGTTTTTACATTTTAATAAAAAATTTATATATCTCTGTGGCCTAACTAATATTAAGAAAAAACGTTCCAGGGAATTTTACTTAATATATAGATCTTTCAAAGAAACCTGCCCAAACCTGCACAAAATATCTTATGATTATTTAAAAGCATGGTCTAAAGAGTTTAAAAATTTTTCAGTTTTTGATTGTTTTGATACAGTATCAAATTTATTTACTTATGGAAAACAGATTTCATAAATGACGCTTAGTAATATATTAATTTAATTTGCCAACCAAAAATTGGTGATATACTTTCAAAGTTTAAGAAATTTGTATGCTTAGTAAATGAAATATTTTTAGCAGAGTTGTTGCACATAAAATAGTTTATTTTGAGTACGCGCAAATATGCCCAAAACTTCAATTCTGATTCTGAAAGATAAGGTGCCTTTTTTTAAATATATAAGCACTTTTAATAAATTATAGTTAATTTACACTAAAAACTCAGCATGTACATGAAAAGTTCCGTAGCATGAGAACTTTTTTTAAAAAAAAACTACAAAATATTTTTCAACACTTTTCACACCACTTTTTTAATATATAGATAAATACCTGATGTTGAAGGCTCCATTTAAAAAATATAGTAATTTTTTGTTATATAAAAAAAAATGGTTGAAAATTTAAAAAAAAATCAGTTTTCACCACTTTGCGAAAAAATACAATCAATAAGTGATCTTTGACAGCGTGCAGTTGCATTAAAAAACAAATAAAAAAAACAATTAAAAAAAATTTACTTAGGGCCAGTTTTTCAGTGCGAGTTTGAACTCTAGTCAAATGAAACCGAGCTTAAGTCACCCAAATTGGACGTTTAATTTGGTTTAGGCAAAAAAGAAATACATTTTATGATAATTTAAGTCAAAACTAACTTCAACGAATGCTAAAATATCAAGTTAAACCGAGTTTAAACGTCCAACTTTGGTGAGTTAAGCTAGGTTTAATTTGACTAAACTTTAAACTCGCACTAAAAAATTGGCTCTTAGTGATGGGGACATAATTTACTTTAACTCGGTACCCAACATTATTGTCATAACCATAGCTGTTAAGTAATGATTACTCGTCGTAATCATTACTTATTCGATTCTTTTTTTCAAAAAGGTAAAATAATTGATTAAGTACGATTCTTTTCTGTTTGGCTCAGTAGTCAAAAGATTACTACTTACTTACTTAGTTGGCGCTACAACCGTATGTCGGTCATGGCCTCATCTAAGAATTTGCGCCAGCCATTTCTGTCTTTCGCTTGCTGGCGCCAGTTGGAAATTCCAAGCTTCGTCAAGTTGTCCTCTACTTGGTCTTTCCAACGAAGATGCGGTCGTCCTCTTCTGCGTTGACCGCCGCTGGGTACCGAATCGAATGTTTTCTTCACTGGAGCATCGTCTTTCATGCGCTGAACATGACCAAGCCAGCGAAGCCGCTCGATTTTAATGCGCTTGACTATGTCGATGTCAGCGTACAGCTCATACAGTTCATTATTCCACCGTATTCGGTACTCGCCATTGACGCAGATTGGTCCGTAGATCTTACGAAGAATCTTTCTCTCGAATGCTCCTAAAGTCTTTTCATCTAAACTGCTCAGCGTCCAGGTTTGTGATGCGTAAAGTAGGACGGGCATGATGAGCGATTTATAGAGCGTGATTTTCGTTCGTCGAGAGAGGGCTCTGCTTCTCAATTGCCTACTGAGCCCAAAGTAACACCTGTTGGCAAGAGTTATTCTTCGTTTGATCTCAATGCTGATGTCGTTGGTTGAATTAATGCTGGATCCCAGATAAACGAAGTTCTTCACAACCTCGAAGGAGGTATTGTCAACGGTAACGTGGGTTCCAAGACGCTGGGACTGTTTGTTTGTTGACACTAAGTATTTCGTCTTATCTGCATTCACTGACAGACCCATTCGACTTGACTCTCTTTCTAATCTGGAAAATGCTGCACTGACTTCGCGCGTATTATGGCCAATGATATCTATGTCATCAGCATACGCAAGCAGCATAACACTCTTGTAGAATATTGTGCCACTACGTCTCAGATCAGCAGCTCGGATGATCTTTTCCATCATTAGGTTGAAAAAGTCGCACGATAAGGAATCACCTTGTCTGAAACCTCGTTTGGTAATAAATGGTGGGGAGAGGTCCTTCCCGATTTTAACTGCGCTGCTGGTGTTGCTCAGTGTCATCCTGCAAAGTCGTATTAGTTTTGCAGGAATACCAAATTCAGACATGGTGGAGTACAGGTGCTTCCTTATTGGGCTGTCGAAGGCGGCTTTGTAGTCGACAAAAAGATGGTGGGTGTCGACTTGTTTTTCTTGATCTTCTCCAAGATTTGTCGTAGCGTGAAAATCTGGTCGATGGTGGACTTTCCAGGTCTGAAGCCACACTGATAAGGTCCGATCAGTTCGTTTACAATGGGCTTCAATCTTTCACATAAAACGCTCGACAGGACCTTATATGCGATATTAAGAAGGCTTATCCCACGGTAATTGGCACAGATAGTGGGATCGCCTTTCTTGTGGATTGGGCAGAGCACACTGAGATTCCAATCTTTCGGAATGCATTCTTCCGACCATATTCTGCATAGAAGCTCGTGAATGCATTTAAGTAGAGCTTCGCCTCCGTTCTTAAACAGCTCAGCAGGTAAGCCATCAGCTCCCGCGGCTTTGTTATTTTTAAGCCGAGCTATAGCTGTCAGAACTTCATCATAGTCGGGCAGCGGAACCTCGACGCTGTCATCCGCAATTGGGGTTTCCGGAATATCATCTCTATTGGCGGGATTGTTGTCAGCGTCGCCATTTAGAAGCTTAGAGAAGTGTTCCCTCCATAACGTCAGTGTACTCTGGACATCTGTCACTAGATTCCCGTTGTCATCCTTGCAGGAAGAGGCCCCGGTTTTAAAACCATCGGCAAGGCGTCTTATTTTTTCGAAAGATTAGTCAAAAGATTACGATTAAAAATAATCAAAAAATAATAACGATTACTTAAGATTACGCAAAATAATCAAAAGTAATCAAAAAAATAATCCGATTACTTTTCGAGATTATTTTTGATTATTTTAAATTTCAGTCTCAAATGTTTGTTTAGTGGTTAAGGCTACTTCGCGCGCTCGGTATTCGAGTGAAAATTGAAAATTTTTTACAGGAAAACGGTTTTGGGTTAATACTTAGGTTAATATAAAAATTATTTAAACATTTTTTATTAATTTTTAACATTTCCTCTGTAGGTATGAAATTTTATTTTGAAGTTGTCGTGTCAATATCGGAAAGAGCTGATGGTTACCATAAAAGCTAAAGTTTGGCAGCACCTAGAAAATCATTACAAAAATTTCTTAAATAATTTGAGTATGGTTATCGTGTGAACTAAAATTTTTAAGTTTGGCAAACAAAAAAAAAATTTATGAAGATTTTAAAAAACTCGTAAGAAATGCAAGTTTTTCTGGATTTTGTGCAAAAAAATATAGAAAAAATAAAATTTTTTGCAATATTTTAGTTCACACGGAAACTACACATGTGGAAAATATACAGTCGAATACCAAGCGCGCCAAGTAGCAACCTGCCTGAAGGTTTGTTGGCTGTTCAGTTGTATTAAAAACGATTTTTTGACTCTTGAAGAAAAAAAAACAGGCACAGAAATTTAACGATTCTGAAATGTTTGGCGTGTTTGCTGTTTCAAACAGGTAATTAGCGAGGTAATGAGCAGGAGAGAAAAGCTTATATCGCATTTTATGCGAAAACACTAACAACAAAAAAGCTCACCAACATGTTTGCCTAGCATACCCACGGTATAAGACTGAAATTCTTAAAATAATCAAAAAAGAATCAAAAATAATCTTGATAAGTAATCGGATTATTTTTTTGATTACTTTTGATTCTTTTTGATTATTTTGCGTAATCTCAAGTAATCGTTATTATTTTTGATTATTTGTAATCGTAATCAATTACTAATCATAAACTTCTCACTTTAGGATTATATAATCATTAAATTCTTTTTAAAAAGTAATCTAATTGATTACTAATCGTAATCGCAATTTAACAGCTATTGTCAAAACTTTGTTTGATTTTTTGAATTAATACTCGGTTTCGGTACCTTCTAATCCAGTGTGCGCCGCTCTGCGTTTATATGTACCTCACTTTTCGGCTTGCTCGAAAAGAAAGAGAAAAATATATAGCAACATGGAGTTGATTAAAACTCTCGCAACACAAACGCGTCAAAAGATAACGAATAAGCAGTGCATGGCAGCTGAGATGATTTCGTAAAGAACTTAAAACTGTAATTAAATAAACTTATTATTTAAATTTCTAAAGAAAAATACCCCTAAATAAATCTTCAGCACCAATATGATATTTTAAACAATTTTTTATAATAATCGGTCCAGTACTTTTGGAGTAAAGTCGTAACTGTAAATTTTCACTTCAATTTTATATAATAGTATAGATAGATATATCGAAGTAAGTTTTTTTTAAATCACATTATTTAGTTTTTTGACAAAAATCGGTTAACATTTTAAAAGTATATCAAAGATATGTTTCTAGTTGCTCAAAAAAACAATATATCAGGCGAAGAAAATCACAGTTTAATAATTATTTTTTTAGTCATTTAAGTATACTATATCAAAGCCGGGTTGGTTTTTATTACATTAATTAATTTTTTGACAATAAGAAAACTGTATTTAAAATCAAGTATGATTTAAACTATTAAACATTTAGAATTTGTATTTAAATCATATAAAATCAACATAAGAAAATAACTTTTATTTTTCTATTCTAATATTGTATGTATTTAAAAAATATATTACACCGAAATCAAGTACATACTTTAAAAAATTGAGTCGTTTCTAGGCAAAATCGCTCAGTTTAAAATGAAAAAAATATAGTTTAGGCTTTGTATATGTAGCCATTTCCTCACAGGATTCTACTTTATTAATTTAAAAATCGTAAAGATAAGTAAAATGACGAGTATTTGAAAAAATATCGTTAACAAACTCTATTTTTTGATATTTTCAAGGCAAACTGATAGATTCTTTTCTCCATTCATTATATCTGTGGTCACAAACAATAACCGCTTAAGTCGAGTTAAGAAAGAAGAGAGTTAAGCATGCCACCGTATTTCTTTGATTTCACCGAATATTTTGGTGAAATCGGAACATCTGTACCACTTTTTAAACAAAAGTTATATGCAAAAACATATTCGCTTATGTGTGATTGAGCACATATCACGTAAGCAATAAGCACCTTAGTTAACATAAGAGCACGAATATGTGTTTAAAGATTTTGTCAAAATAACTCACATGTACTTAAGTTGTTATTCCAATTTTTTTTATTAACTTTTTTTGTAAATTTGATATAATAGTTATAACAAAAAAAAAATCGAGATAAGTGTTTATTGTAAGTTTTAAATTATAATTTCGGTTTCTGAACTGAAGATAAGCTCTTATTGTAAATTTGAAGTAATAGTAGATTAGAAACTAAGTCTATGTAAGCGAAAATTGAAAATATATTATTCTTACAATGCCAGTATTAAGTCCAGGTAGGTTTTTGTGTCAATTACGTTTCTACAAAAATATTTGTATTTAAGTTATTATGCTTGCAGTATAAAAAAAAATTTTGTTTTAGTTTCTTATATTGTTAAAATTTTTTAAAGTAATTTGTCATTAAACATTGCATATTTCACTTTAATGCTACTTTAATGAAAACAACTTGCTGAAAAATTTTTTTCGATCAAACTGCATTTCATTTTTGACTATTCTCAATATTTTTCGCAGCTTCAGTTGTTAGTTTTTATAAGTTGTGAAAAAAGTGATTTTCGAATAATAAAAATGTCAAAGAAAACATTTTCGGAATAAAGTCAAAAAAGGATCGAATACTCTCAGAAAAGTAAGAAAAAAGAAACATCTGTTTCTTCCGGGACACAAACAATCCTTTCATCAGAAGACCATATTATCTCAAAAAGAAAGAGAAAAAATAAAAAAACTAATAAGAAGCGAAAATCATCTGGATCTACTTCTCAGGCCAAGCAGCCCTTAGCACCGCTTTTGAACACTCTCCAGTTACTTCCTCGTCACCTTCTAACAGTCCTTCTTTGACTAATAGTTCAGTTTTGACTCCTATTGAGCCTAGAAATCTATCAAGCTTAAGGGCAGTGTCGAGGAAAAAAAATTTATTTATTTCACGTCTTCAGCCCGACACAACTGTTGATAATGTATTGACTTTTATCAAACATAATAAATTGTTGAGTCAAAATGCATTTTGCTCATGCAAAAAAATAGGTAATAAACCTTCCCATGCTTCCTTTATTCTCACAGTTCCAGCTGAAGAGTTTGCAACTGTTCTAAACTCTAATTTGTGGACTGATAATATACTCGTTACAGAGTTTCAGCCTAAGAATAAGCCTAGAGGGACGACTCAAGCCGCTCGTCAATCCAAAAAAAACTGAATAGGTTATCCCTTTACTATCAAAATGTAAGGGGATTACGCTCTAAGACGCGAGACATATTTTTAATGTCTCAGAATTTCTCTGAGGATATTATCGCACTGACTGAAACTTGGTTAAACGGAAGCTTTACTGACTTAGAATTGTTTGATAACAGTTTTGAAGTTTATAGAAGAGATAGACATGCTGACAATACTTCTGCCGTCGGTGGAGGTGTCTTATTAGCTGTAAGGAACTCCTTCGTTAGTTCCATTATTGTTATTCCCTGCTCTGCTAACATCGAACTTATATGCGTCAAGGTTGTACATTGCAATTCTAATGTATATCTTATTAATGCATACGTTCCTCCTAAGAGCAGTGTAGAAGTTTATGCAAGCCTTGCGGATTGCATAGAATATGTCATAAGCATAATTGACGTTAATGACGACATTTTATTGTTAGGTGATTTTAATCTGCCTGACTTGAAATGGGAATCTTCTGACGATGATACATATTTTTGTGCGTCTAATTCGAAGACTCGCCAAGAGCATATATTTGTTGATAATATATGTTCTGACTTACAACAAGTGAGTTGTATTTATAATAGTCGTGAAAGACTTCTTGACCTGGTCTTAACTACAGATAGTAACAATGTGATTGTTGAGAGGGCCCCTCATGTTTTGACTGCTGTTGATGAATACCATCCACCATTGAGCATATGGTACAAATCAGACAGGGATAATATAGTAAAGTCTAACTCAATAGATAAAGTTTATGAATTCAATTTTAAAAAAGCTGACTTTTTGAAGTTGAATCATTTACTTCAAAGTAAACTTAATGTTATTTTAGAATTTTTTGTTAATAATAACACTCTTGATGATTCAATTAATTTGTTTTATATGAAAATCTTTGCTATGTTTTCTCTGTCCGTGCCATATAGCCTCAAATTTACGAAAAATTGTGCTTACCCCTGGTACACAAAGGAGTTAAAGATTCTTCGCAACAGCAGGAATAGGGCATGGAAAAAATATGTCTGTAGCTTAGACTTGAATGACCTAGAAATCTACAAGCGTTTGTTTCTGGACTTTGAAAATTGCTCAGCTACCTTATATCAAAATTATTTAGACAGTACTAAGCTGAGAATATTGTATGATCCGAAGAAATTCTGGGGTTTCATAAACACCAAAAAAAAATCTGATGGATTCCCTTTATCATTTAAAACCTCTGACGGATTTACTGACGATCCTGTCGTAATTTGTGGTCTATTTGCCAATCTCTTTAAAGAGTCATTTTGTTCAGACTCTTTTAATCCTGATGAAGAGTACTTTGAATATATGAACTCTACACCCAGGGTTTCGTTGGATTCTATATCCTTTACTTCAGAGGATATTTTAAAGTATATTGGATTGATCGATGAGGATTTTAATGCTGGACCTGACGGAATTCCTGCCGCAGTGTTAACACGATGTGGTTCCGTTCTAAGTCAACCACTGTCCATGTTATTCAATAAATCAATTAGCGAAAGTATTTTTCCACTTTTTTGGAAAAAATCTTTTATAGGTCCTATCTATAAAAAAGGTTGTAAGAACGATATAAACAACTACAGGCCTATTGCGAAACTCTCGTCGATTCCAAAACTTTTTGAGCGACTCGTGTATGATCGTGTGAAAATTCACTGTGGGAAGGTCATGACAACTCGTCAGCATGGATTTGTTACTGGCAGATCCACTGTGTCTAATCTCCTCGATTTTACAACGTTTTGCTTAAATTCATTTTATTCAGGTAACCAGGTCGACTGTATTTACACTGATTTTAGTAAAGCATTTTATAAACTGCCACACAACTTAATTCTATTTAAACTAAAGTTAATGGGTTTTCCACAATTTTTTGTAAGCTGGATTCAATCGTATCTGACAGAGCGATCTTATCAAATACGATTTCGAGGTGTATTGTCTGCTGAATTTATTGCTGAATCGGGTGTTCCCCAAGGTAGCCACCTTGGTCCACTTCTGTTTATTTTAGCCATTAATGATGTAACCCACATCATCAAACACTCTCATCTTCTTATCTGTGCAGATGACATGAAAATATACAGAACAATAGATGCAACAGACAATTCAGATCTGCTCCAGTCTGATTTGAAATCCTTTGAAATCTGGTGTTCTAAAAACAATATGTTTCTAAATCCAGATAAATGCCAAACTATGACCTTTTCGCGAAAAAGGAATAATTTATTTTTTGATTATAAGATAAAAGATACTGCATTAAGTCGTGTAGATGCTGTCAAAGATCTGGGTATATGCATGGATTCTAAGCTATCGTTTAACGTTCATATTGATTACATTTGTAAAAAAGCATCTTCTATGCTCGGGTTAATGAAACGCTGGGCCAAAGAATTTAATAGTATGATCACAACTACAACGCTGTATTATGCAATTGTGCGACCTCACTTAGAGTATGCAAGTCAAGTTTGGTCCCCAAGTTACAATGTACATGTTGAACGTATAGAGAGAATCCAAAAACGTTTTGTTCGGTTTGCTCTAAGGGGCTTAAGTGCAACTGACACTTTAAACCTTCCTCCTTATGAGGATCGTTTAAAACTATTAAAATTGCAATCTTTGAATGAGAGAAGGAAGTCTGCAGATATCGTCTATTTACACCAACTCATAACTGATGTATTCGATTCACCAGAACTCCTAACTCTTATAAATTTTAACACTAACCGTAGAAGCAGTAGAAATGCTAACAATTTAATTTACTTACCTTTTAGTAGAACAAATTATATGGCTACTGCTCCTTTACATCGCATGAGTACCTTTGTTAACAACTGTAGCTTTTTTGATGTTAACTTATCGAAAGGTCAACTCAAAAGTAGATTGAAAACTAATGTATGATTAGATCTATGTAAACGCATGGTTAGGTTTTATGTCTTGTGTTGTCCCTGAGCCCAACCCATATTATGGTGGGTAAATTTTTCTCACTTTGGATTGTTTTGAACCACTCTTATCGATATCATTAAGGCTATTCACGGTTTGAGCGTACTTTTAAAAAATCGTATTTATAGCATTTGTTATTGTTCAAACTGTGAGCACCTCGCCATGTGACTGTCGTATAAAAAGATTGTGCAACCCTGTGATGTATGTGATTATGCGGCTGTAGACAGAGCATAAAAATACGAGGTACAAAAAACACGTCCAAGGGCTGCTTTTATTTACGCGTGCCTGCGTATTTGCATTTGTATGCAAAACAACAACAAAGCAAAATAAGCTTATAAGCTTATTATTATAAAATTTATATAAAAAGAAAAAAAAAGAAAGTATGTTAAGAAAGTTGAATGAAAGTATATATTAAGAAAACTAGAAAAACATCCTATATTTTAACAATTTTTATGTCAACAATAAATTTTTTTAAAATAGAGAAAAAAATCATGAACAGAGTGAAAGTTCTGGTAGCGAGGATATGAATGACTTTCATCCAACTACATCTGGTTATAAAATTCGCGATGAAATACTTACATCGAAAGAACTTCTGACTCGTGCAGCAGAAGTAGATTTTTCTAGCGATGATTCGATTTCGGATCCTGACTATACTGTTTCTAGCTTAGACAGTACTGATGACGAAGATGGCGATACTTTCAAAGGAGATGATGTAGAAATAGAAGAACATTTATGTATTAACACTTCTACTGACCAAAATACATACTCTCGTAAAATATCACAAAGAAGACGTAATAATGTGCAATCATATATTAATGTTAAAGGTCGTGTTGTTCCAAAGAGAACTTTTCGACGAATAGTTTTGGATTGCCGAATGAGGTGCAACTCCAAAATTCGTCATACGTTTCAAAAAGAATATTTTGGAAAATATTGGGCGTTGGGTTCATATAACCAACGAGTTTTATTTATTGGTAATTTAAAAGAAATAAACGATGTTAAAACAAAACTCATGCGAAAAAATTCTGAAAAGACACGTCAAAGAAACTTCCAAATAGTGGATTTTGCGACAAAAGTGGAGCAGGTGCAGGCCAAAACAAGCTCTCAGAAAGCACTATTCTTGATGTAAAAAAACACATAAATAGCTTCCCTACACTCCACAATTGATCACAAATTTCTAGAACCAGGCCATATTCACATGGAATGTGATGTTGATTACGCAGTTATTGAAAGGAAAAAAAAAAAGAAAAGAAGTGCTCAGATCCACCAACCCCATGACTGGTACAACTTTGTACAATTTGCTGGCTCCAAAAATAAGTTCTACCTTATTGAAATGAATAAAGAGAACACTTTTTCAACTTTTATATATTTTTTAAAACAAAATTTTTGTGGTGAACAACAAATGAAGATGGGGAAAGATTCATTTGGAAAAATATTAAATGGCTTCGGTTTGAAAAAATAATTTTGGGAAGATTCTTTACAAAACAAGTTTAGATGAACATAGACCTTTCAAAGTATTATATATTCGTAAGTGTGGTGTTAACTCAGTATCCCTTAATGGTGTTTCTTATATATCCGAAGAGGTAACAATTGACTTAAAAAAGAAAAAGGATCTTGAGGACTTACTACCTTTTATTAATCCGTGTTTCCACTCATTTTACAAGACACTTGCTACTAAGGACACAGCTATAGATATACATCCCGATGACGAGTAGATCCATATTGTTAGTCATATTTTTTAGTATGAATATCAATAATGTCAACTTTTAATCATTAGTTCCAGTCTACAAAAATGTTTAAATTTAAGATGGTGTTGGAAAATTCACAATGTATTTTAAATAAAAACCCATACGCTTAATTAATCGTTCTCAATGTTTCTTTATTGCATTTTAGCTTAAATTATTAAAGCAAAATATTTTTAATTGCAAAAACAACCTAGTTGAACATAGACAAATAGAACTAACAAAACTTGATTTACAATAATAGCTTAGGTCGATATAAGTTCAAGAGATGAGGCTTTGTAAGTTTGCAATTATCGCTGTATTATGTTTTTTTTTTAAATACTCTGTTAATATAAAATATATATAATACTAGCAAATACCCGCTGCTTCGCCTGCGATAAAACTATTTTATACCATGTAAAAATTTTAAATCTTAAAATGAAAGTATTTAGTTGTATGAAATCAAATGCAAAATATAAAAATTATGAAAAAATGGTTTAAATATTAAAAAAATTATTTTATTTAATTTGAATAACTTATTTAAATGGTAATTGATGCGATGAAATAAATTTGCCTGGTTTTTTTTACTTTTTAAAAAGTCCTGCATAGCAGGGTTTTAAAAATATTTGGGTAAAAAAATTTTAAAATTTGTAACCAAAAATATAATTTTTTTATCAGAGATTCTGAAAATAAATATATTATTATATCTTATCTCAAAAACTATAGACTTTCTCACTGCATAACAATGAATTTTTATATGAAAATTCGTTGAATAATAAAAATAACGGTAAATTAAAACTTTTTTATCGGAAATATTTTGTGCGGATATTAGGTGTGTTTAAATAAAAGCCTATTATTATGACATCAAAATTATTGCGATATCTCAAAAACTATAGATTTTCTCAGAATTACTCATTTTCTTTAGACTCAGAATGAAACAAAACGATTGAAATTTCAAAATTTGATCTAGCAAGCAAACATTTCCGCCATTTTCAAATCGATTTTCATCAAATTTTCTTTGCTTGAAAGTTCAATTTAGTAAATTGGGAAAATTAGAATAGGTTTACCGTTACCTCACCAATGCAATGATTTATATTGTTTTCAAAAAACCTCTAAAATATCCGACTTGTAGTCAAAAATAGGCCAAGAGTGGTTTTTGTTGGACTCTTTTTTCATTTTCATTTTCGCTACTCTTTCATATAACATCATTTATCCGCAAAAATTGCTCCAATTTCACACATAAACCGTTTCTATCATTAAAACCATGAGCCACCTATGATTTTTGGATGAGAATTAGTTTGCTTAAAATGTTGTTATATTTTTTATAATGTTCTAAAACTTAAAAACTAATTTCTGTGAAAAACATTTTCAAATATAGCTTGGAAAATAGTTCTGTGAAAATTTTTTCAAATATTTCAAACTATTACAAAGTTATATACATATATCTATGTTTTAATCTATTTTCTTATACCTATATACTCATAGTTAACGTTATAGTTATAGTAGACGTTGGCCTGACCCAATTCAATGAATTTTTTTATGATCGTTTTGTGAATTTGTAAAAGTGTAAATTGACCTTCGAACAAAACATATTCGAGACGTTTCCCTTTGAAACATCTATGCATGACGATCAAAATTTTCTGATATATACAGCATTCTTATTGATTAATAGTATTCCCCGGCAAACGTTGTCCTGCCGCAGACCACCTTTCTGCTTTATACGAATTTTCATGCTGTTGGGGAAAAAATTTTATATATTCGCCATTTTTAGTACAATTGCCGAAAGTAGCCGTTTGAAATAAACTATCAAATTTTAGTCTAATATGACCAAAACCGTTCGAAATATACCATTTTTATTCAATTGTGGGCGGTAATGGGGGTGTGGCAAACTTTTTTCACTTAAACCATCTCACACTCGAAACAATAGAATGCCAGAATTTTAGCTCAATTGAGCTTAAACCTAATGCGCTTTGCTTTACTCCAAGCTTATCCCCCGAAGAATGGACTTAACTAAAGTGGGTCATGCCCATTCTTAGTAAAGTTAGCGAAAGTAACCATACAACGTAGATTACCAAATTCTAGTCTCATACGACGAAAATCGCAAATTGCAAAAAGTGGGCATGAAAAGTAGACGTGGCAAATCTAACATAGCATATTACGATAAAATTGGAATAACAAATCGTTTGATATCTATATCGTGTTAATCTGTTCAGAGGTTCTTGCGTGATTGTCAAACAACCGTGCAGTGTCACAACGCTTTTATATATTCGTACAGATCGCCTAACACAATCTCAAGTGTGGAAAAGCTGGCTGGCAAGGCTGCAAACATAATTAATGCTGATAACTTAATTCTGGCAACTCCCCTCTAAACATAAACGAAGACAATTAATTAACACTGTATGAAAGGTAGAATCTCCCTGAAAGTAAAGCTGGATTCACTGATCACCTTCAGCGTGTTTTGAAAGTTTTTTCATATGACGTTTTCGCTCAGAGAGAAAAATTTCTGCACGCTCTCAACTTGATTAACATTATTTTAAATCACACAAAAACATGCTGAAGGCCAAGTTTCATTTATAAGGTTGTGGCACTTGAGATAAATGCACTCTTTTTTCCGCCTTTGCTCGAACTGTTTAGGCTGGATTACCCAAGCGTTAGGTAACGTAGCGCGACGTTGCCAATTGTCAAGCTAAAATCTGTTTAATGATAAATGTGTACAAGTCGTTACCGAAATCGTAACGTGGCGTGACGCAGCGTAGAAGTCTGTAGAAAATAGATTTCTACGCAACGTTACGATTTTTGACAGTTCGACAGCTGTGTTAAAAGCGAAAAAATTTGTTTAACTTCACATTATTGTAAATTTTAATACTATATAAAAAAGAATGCAATCTTTTATTGACGAGGAGAAGTAAATAACCCTACTAGAATAAAATGAGTGCCCTGCACTACGCCGCCTGCACTACTTTGGATTACAATTTCGGTAATCGCTTATCCTCGAGGCAACGTCGCACCACGCTATATCCCGCTGCGCCACCTCACGTTACGCTTGGGTAATCAAGCCTTTACTGTGCTTTTCTTTGTTCTAAGCATTAATTTTCTTCATTTCTTTTCATCCATTCTGACAGTTCGACCGAGCTCGCTCTCAAGTGCCACAACCTTATAAATGAGCCTTGCTGAAGGTTATCAGTGAATTCAGCTTAACTACACAATATGGCTGTCGTGTTATATTGAGAGAAGCTCTCTCGACAAAGAGAGAAAAGCTTTGTTTGCTGTTATATTATGCTGCTGGTTGAATGTAGGCATCAAATAAAATGCGTGATTTTGCAATTATTAAAGAATACATTTTTCGAAAGCCTTGGTAAGCTATAACAATCTATATTACCATAGGAATCGAATAAAAAAAGAATTATCAAAATCGGTTCAGCAGTTACCGAGCTTATTCTGGATCAAATTTCGTGAGTATCCTTTTATATAATAGTATAGATTAAAAAGTATTTATATAATCTTCATATAATGGGTTATTTGTATTTTTAAACATTTATTAAAAAAACCATACCACATTTATCAAAACTACATTTGAAACTAAAAAACGAGTTTTCTCGATACTCGGATTTTCGACTTAAGCGATTATTGCTTATGAACACAGATATTATGATCAAAACGCACTGTTGTAAAACAATAACTGCGGCTCTATTTTTTTCAGGACTCGACATTAGCGCACTCTTTTACTTTAATACAAAATCAAATTTGAAAAAAAAAATTATTTTTTGTATTGCCAAAGAACTAAATAGTGTTATAAAAAAAAATTACGAATTAGATTTGAAAGACTTAAAGAATTTGTTGCTAAAAATTGACATGTTATTCCACATAAGAAACTAGAAACCTTTTTTTAAGGTGATACAATCGAAATTAAGAACGTACTTTTACGAATTCTGGTAAAACATTAATATTAAAGAAAACAGTTAAGATTCCAAAATGAAATTTTAGATAGTTACTTTGTTAGGTTTATGTTATTAATAAATTCTTCAACACATACCTAAAATTGTTCCCATTCCAATTTTTGACTTGATGTTTTATAACAAGATATAATATAGTAAGTAGTAACGTTGTAATAATTATAAAAGTATGGAAATAAATTTTGTAGAATTAATTTATTAACTAACATAAGCAACACAAAAATTCGTTGAATTAAGGAAGTTTACTGTCTGAATTTCTTATCGGATGAATGGGTTAAAAATAAATTTAAAAGTAAGGTAAACAAACAATAAATTAATTGATATGGCAATGACAGCAACAAGAAAAGAAAAACCGAAAAAAGCAACCAAATGCAATCAAGTAATATTAAATTGGGCAGCAAAACTAAATAAAGAGCGACAATTTAATTGGATGATTTCTGGCTATAGCAACACTGGATGGCGTGTTGGACACAATTAAGGCACTAGCAACAGTTGCAACAACAGCAACAACCTCAACATCACGTAAGGATTTGAATTTTATTGTGATGCGATCAATTTTTGACAATTCAAAATTAAATTTTTCTGTTGCTGTTGCTGTTGCTGTCAATGTTGGTTGATCGTTGTAGTTTTTGTTGTTGTTGTAGTTATTGTGATTGTTACAATTGGACATGCACATGCGCGCGCTTGTTTCTACGAATTGGCAATCATTTTTCTTTCTTTTTTATTTCTTTTTAATACAATTATTGTCAGCCCGAGTTGCATGCAAATTGTTGCAAGTGCATTTGTTGCAGCAACAGCAGGAACAACAACTGAAATAGAGACTTTTATTGTGTGACTGAGAGCATTGAGATTGCATGCCGCCCACCAGCAGCACATCAAGATTATGAGGCATGATGCATTTTTTTTTTCTTTCTTTTATGTGGCATCAAATTGCTGCCGGTTGGCAACCCAGATTTGTCTAAATTTAATTAGAATTTCGTGGAATTTCAATAGAAAAAAAAAAAAAAAATAATTTGAGTTTAATAGAGGAAAGGAACAATATGTCGTGTACAGTTGTAATAAATTTATATCGAACAGCAGCTAACAAAGCAAAATTTACTAAATGCTAATTAAATATTTTAAAATAAATAATATTAAAAATGAAAAATAAAGGTCAAAATAGCCGAAATCATGCATCAAAATATGTATGTCATAAGAATCTGAGAACCTCAAAAAAATTTATATTTCAGTCAATGCTTTATCAAAGTATTATTTTTAATAAATCTTAACGCAGCAATTTTCTACGCCTTCAGTGCATTATTTCAAGAATTCTTGGCTAATAAAATAAAAAATTTATAACGCTATAGCAACACAGCCAATAATTATAAAAAAAATACTTAAAACTTTACTTCATTATTCATTGGCAACCTTGATGTACTAAAGTTGCGACACAACACACACACACATCACGCACAAAAATGGCTGAACTTGTAACATAAAAAAAATACAACATCTTTTATTTCAGAACAAAATATTGCATATGAAGAAAATTAATGTTTTGACATTTGTCTATATTTCACAATATATATTTTTTCACGACTACATAAAAAAAGTTTTTTTTTTTGCTTTTACAAAAACATTTTCGATTTTTACATAATTTTCTCAAATAGTTTTTCCGCATTTTTCTTAAAATTCTTTTTTTATGCTTTTCCATGCTGTTTTTAGGTCAGCTTTCTATGATGCAACATATTTATTTGGAACAAAATGTAAATAAAAATGAAAAACTATAATAAAACAAAAATACGTGTGAAGGTCAGCAAATGCTTAGTTTTTGTACAAGACATAAATTTGGTGTTTATTAAGTTTTACGTTAAAAGCGTGTAGAGTTGTTAAAGACGTGATTTATGAGAACTGCCGAGTGACAGCAAAAGATTTTAGAATAATATGGTAACAATATCTGACTATTGGCTGAATTAATGTAGCTTAACATTTTATTGCAGTCAATATTCTTAAAGTTTCTAAAAATTAAAGATAAAAAGTGGACACTGCTTTGATTAGAGACAAATATTATAAAAAAATTATGTTGTTTAAAAGAAAAAAAATGTTGAAACTTTTTCAATAGCTACTGTGCTCTAACACTTTATAAGCTTAGTTTTAGGCATTGGTTTTAATTGCGATATAGTTTTTTATAATTTTTAATGATGTTGCAATTTATAGTGAAATTGTATATTCTCAGAAGTTTAATCAGATAGTTTGAACGGCAGAACAGGGATCGATCGTCTTCCAAGAAAAAGCCAAAAGAACAGCGGCTGTTTTGAAAGATATTGATGAAATATGTTATCAATATTCAAACATGATTTAAAAGAAATAAAAAAATAATCAATATTCGAATAGCGCTCGAACAAGAACTGCACAGCTGAACAAGGGTCAAACATGGTCTAAAATATGCAAATACATCCGAAAAGCGACCGAACAAGGGTCGAACATGGTCTAAAAAATGCAAATACATCCGAACAGCGACCGAACAAGGGTCGAACATGGTCTAAAATGCAAATATATCCAAACAGCAACCGAACTAGGGTCGCACATGGTCTAAAAAGTGCAAAAACATCCAAACAGCGACCGAAAAAGGCTCAAACTGCGACCGTTTTTAAGCAATATTCTACAATTAATTTTGTTGCGTTTTTATCAACATTCAAATCTGGAATGCATACAATTCAGGTAGCTTATACACAATTTATTATAAAATATGGGCATTTCCACAGAAAAGTCTACCGTGACCAAAAAATTAAAACTTATGAAAAACTTATTATTTGATGATATTATCTAAGAGAAATATTTTAACTTTATTAATTTAAGCAATTTCTACATAAATTCATTACCCATGATGATCAAATCGTCTACATTGTTTCACAAATGTAGTTTTTGTTTTTCGTAAGTGTTTAGTAAATGTTTCGAAAATTTTTTGTTTTAGCAAAAATGGAAGGCATTGGCTAAAGATAATGACAAAATGGCTGAGGCAAGGAAAGGTCAATATATTAAATTTGTATTTTAATTACTAAATTACGTAATTACGTAACTATCTAATTACTTAATTACCCAATGAAACTACAATGGAAATTTAAGAAACGTAACGCCAGATCAAAAAGACTTGTAATAAAAAACCAGAGATTTTTAAATTTGATCACTTGAAAAATAAACTTATGTTCTTTTAAGTCCTTCTAAAAAAAGTTGTTAACAAAAAATCTTACCTAATTCAGAGAGTTTGGCAAATTTTGTGATCCAAATCAAAAATCACTTCCGTTTTTTGTAACGTAACAATAGCACATATTTTTGCTTATATCTTAAAATCATTAGAGTCGATTGATGTCATTGTTTTAACTTAATATAATGCTACTTAATTACTTCGCAAATATAAAAAAGCCTTTTTAAAAATTAGACTTTTCATTCTTTTAATACTTCTTTGCACAAATCTTCTGAAACACCAGTTTGGAAGTGCCCATATATATATATATATAAATTTATTTATGTAAGGGTGGGTTCATACAAAAACCTGTTCGATATTCTCAGCTTCATACCTTCGCTTCCTGTGAAGCACAACTTAATTGACAATGGTTTATAGGTGGATTTTCTTATTTTTGTTTTTCTATACGATTTGTCCAAAGGAAGTGTATTTTGCAGAGTTCTAGCAATATTCGAATATGATTTAAAAGTAATAAAAAAAGCCAACTGAACAGGCGGCTATTTTGAAACATATTGATGAAACATTTTGTCAATATTCGAACATGATTTAAAAGAAATTCAAAAAGCCAACTGTACAGCGAACCGTTTTGAATCAATATTCGAACAGTGCTAGAACAAGAACTTCAAAGCTGAACAAGGGTCGAACATGGTCTAAAAAATGCAGATACATCCGAACAACGACCGAATAAGGGTCGAACTACGACCGCTTCTAAGCAATATTCTACAATCAATTTTGTTGCGTTTTTCTCAAAATACAATTCGGGTAGTTTATATACAATTTATAATATATATATATATTTATCTAAGGGTGGGTTTATACAAAAACCTGTTCGACATTTTCAGCTTCATTCCTACGTTTTGAGGTAAAAAACCCCCCTGTGAAGCACAACTTAATTGATAATGTTTTGTAGGTGGATTTTTTTATTTTAGCTTTTCCATAAGACTTGTCCTTAGAGTGTGTTTTGTAGAGTTCTAGCAATATTCGAATATGATTTAAAAGTAATAAAAAAAGCCAACTGAACAGCAATCGGTTTTGAATCAAAATTCAAACAGCGCTTGAACAAGGACTACAAGGAATACAAATCTGAACAAGGGTCGAATATGGTCTGGCGGATTTTTTTATTATTGTTTTTTAATACGATTTGTATTGAGAAAGTGTGTTTTGCAGTTTTTCTAATTTCTTAGCTATGATAATGGGCGAAATAAGATAAAAATTCATTCTTTCTTAAATATTGAAAAAACGGATTTTTAACTAATGTATGTACAATATTATTACATAATTCCATAATTTTAAAAGTGAAAAATAAATGGATGTTACGAAAATCTGTTGTGGTAACTCTGGCATAGTTTTTTTTATTTTATATTTCATAATATTGTAGTTATTATTGAAAGTTTTATCTTAAGCAGTTCTTAAATTTTTATTTTTAACACTTTCTTCTTGGTCACTAAGACTCCGGTAGTGATGGGCAGTATCGAGTGATTTCAACTATCGATAGTTAACTATCGAATGATTTAAACTATCGAACAATTCGTTCGAATATTTCGCTCATTCATTTACTTTAAAAAAATAGTAAATAGTGCACGAAACTATCGAATGATTTAAACAATCGAATAATTCAATCATTTATTCGAATTAATAAAATAGTAACTAGTGCAAAGAACTATCGTACTTTTTTTTGCAATCGAATAAAAAAACAAATCAAGCAGTGTTGTTAAACGTACCTTTTCAGTTTAATTTGCAGTACTCAAGATTCGTTCAATCAATTGAAGGTAAGCAAACGAAGTGCAAATGAAAAAACTATCGAATAAAAAAAAAACTATCGAATGAATGAATGATTTTGAACTATCGAATAATTCGAATATTTTTATTCGATAGTTCCCATCACTAGGCTCCGGCATAAAATAATTATGAATCCGGCCTAGTATTGTTCTATTTTTCAATTTTAAAAAATGTTGTCTTGGATTATTTTTAGATTTTTTTTTATCTCAGATTTTCATAATAATCTTCATCTTGTTGTTGGCTTTTAGGCAAAGCCAAATAAGTTCTGTTTAACCAGGCAGGGAAATAAAAAACTTCACAGTTTAGTAAAATATTTTGTAAGTTTTAAATTTAAAAAAAATTTGGTCTGTCCACAATAAATTATTAAAATGCGTGGATTTATTTACAGAAACTAAGAATTACAATTTTAAATAAAGTAATTAAAAAAAAATAGTGCAAAATGGAATACTAAAAAAAAAACCAAAATTGAACCATTTAAAAAAAATCATCATGAAACGTAACATTAAAATTGAACTAAAGTAAAACAAATGACACATTTTTAATAAATTTGCTCTATTTTGCAGAAATTTTTTATTTGTAATGAGTATTATTAGATAATTACCTAGCTCTCTACTTTAATTAGCTAAAAAGTGTATTAAAATTGGTTTTAAGTGACTAAACAGATAAAATTTTAATAAAATAATAAGCAACTTCGTTGTTAAAAAACTACTAAAATTTTTACAAATGCAATTTAATAAAAAAAAAATTGGAAATTTAAAACTTCTAATGGGCCTCAAGGTGTTACGCTAACCTTGTATGATGTTTGGCATGACAAAACAGTGTCAAAAAACAGTGCTATAAATATTCATATAAATACATTACATAACAAAGCCATTAATGTTACTAACACGTCGTTGTCAAAGTGCTAGTAAATTGGAAAAAAAGCCGGCTACGTGTGTCAACACTTTAATATCTTAAAAATTGAAGTTTTTTTATTAATGAGAGAGATAAATTAAAATGATTATTTCTTTGCGTGTTTGAAATAAATTATTTTGAGCCACAACAAAAGTCATGAAGTGAAATACATGACTTTCAAGAATAACTAAGAAGTTAGTCAACGTCAGCCAAGCCCACCTCCCCAAACGATTGCGGTGCATAAAAAGCAATTAAAATATAGCAAAAGAAAATGCAAAAAATGGGGGCGCTTAAAATACATTCGTTCCCACGACTGACGCGGCATTAATAATTAAATAGTTTTAGAGAACGTTCAAAGCTGAATGTGGTTTAAAACTACAACTATAACACTCTATTTTCGTAAAAAAGTTAATATTTAAAAATTATTTTATAAAAGTAATAATTTGATAATTTGAATAATTTTTATCATTTTTAATACTAGAAAATATTCTACGCATTCAAATAATTTTATTATTTTATTTTTTAATTTTTTATATTTTTTATATTTTTTTTATTTTTTATTTTTTATTTTTTTATTTTTTTATTTTTTTTATTTTTTTATTTTTTTATTTTTTTTATTTTTTTATTTTTTATTTTTTTTATTTTTTATTTTTTTTATTTTTTATTTTTTTATTTTTTTTTATTTTTTATAATTGTAGTATTTTAAATTTTTGTAATATTTCTAATAGTTCTATTATTTTAATTATTTTTTATATTATAAAGATTTTTATAATTTTTAATATTTTATGCAGTTTTAATATCTTCATTTTTTATATTATTTAAAAAATTTTATATTTTGAATATTTTAATTTTTTTCTTAGTTTTTGTAGTATTTCAAATATTTTTAATAATTTAAATAATTTTGATATTTAAAATATTTAAAAAATTTTTAATATTTTTAATATCTTCAATATTTTTAAATTTGTCTTATCTTTAATAATTTTTAATAGTTTCAATACTTTTAGTATTTGCAATTTTTTTACTATTTGTAATATTTTATATATTTTTAATAGCTTTATTATTTTTAGTGTTTTCAATATTATTAATATTTTCAATGTTATTAATATTTTCCATATTATTAATATTTATATTACTTTAAATATTTGATGTACCTTGAATATTTTTAATATATAAATTTTTTTAAATATTTAAATTTTTTTATATTCTGACTGTTTTAAATATTTTTGATAATTAATTTTCATCTATTTTATTGATTTTACAGGTCACAGCTTAATCACTTAAGACGACTGAAGATGGAAAGGGTTGCGCCTTCCGAAATAGTCGATCCCGTCTGCTGTATGGTTGACTCTATACAGAGGTCTTGTTGTTGCCTTCAACAAAACTTAAGTATTTTCGGAAATGCATTACTGCATTTGCATCATGCGCACTACTGGTATTTTTCAAGCGTCCAAATGCAGTTGAATTTTTTAATGCGCATGATGAGTGACGCCTTATAGAAAAAGTACATTTTAGAATGTTTGACGTTGCAGTGCTGCAAAATTTGTCTTTTTCGAACATTTTGTTTGTGCAGTTTTCATGATGCATTTCCGAAAATATCCCTTACTTGATCTAAAATGCTCATAATTAAAAATCATATTTTAAATATTTTTAGCAATTTTAATACTTTTCAATCTTTTAATTTCTTTAATATATTTTACAATTTTAATATCTCTAATTTTTTTAACAGTTTTAATAGTATTTATTGTTTTAATATTTCTAATATTTTGATATTTTTAACAATTAAGGTTTTCACAAGGTGTGCTATCATGTCATATTGTCCTAAAATTTTACAACTAAAATTTACAAGATAAATAGATGCAAATAAGAAACAGGTGTTTGATTACGACACTTCAATAAACATAGCATTCAGAGTTGTAATATATTAATACTTTTTTTATGGAAGGCAACAATAAAATGTTTAAACTAGTGTAAAATCTTAGGTCAATATGATATTACTAGTAAGCCCGTGCGGCGTTAAAACGCCAAAACCAAACATACCTAGATTTTACTTTAAGCTGTTGAATAGATTTTTAACTGATCAAAGTTGAAATGAAATTAAGTTTGGGCTTTTTGCAATATACGCGGTATTTCTTATTAAATGTTTTTTGTAAATTTGTGTAAAAATTAATAATTTTCCGACCAACAGTTTAGAAGTCTTTTTTAAACTGTAAGAAATCATTCCATTATCACTTTGATATTGAATATATCAATTCATAGTTTAAGCTGTGAAATTATAAAAGATTATTCGTCAGTATAACAGTTTCAAAGCTATTAGCCGATAGGTGGCGCTAAATACCTCACATATTTTTAGGCACATGCTGAAATTAAGAAGAGAAAAAGCAACATAACAACAACAATTATATGCAAACTTAAACTCGCTATAACTTAAAAAAATATAAATTTTGAAGAAATAAAAAGTCCGGTTTGCACATCTACAGACCTAATTCTACCAAACCATACTAAATTTATTAAGTTTGGACTTGTACTTAAAAAGCCTTACGCCGGACAAAACTTGCGTTTGCGTAATATGTATAAAAAAGAAAATGATATGATAGCACAAATTGTGAATACCCTAAATGTAAATATTTTAATCTATGTATCTAAAAATGGATGTATGTGATTATGTATATCATGTATAGACCACAAAACCGCAAGAAACTGAACAGGGAAACTGAACCGATATCTGGAGTGTTCCTGTGAAGTTTGGTGTCGATTAGACAAGGGAGCGTGGTACCTCCCATACAACCAAATTTGCACTATTACTCCAAACCAAAAAATGCTATATAACGGCCAGTTTTTATTGTAAAAACTAAAATTTTTTATTTGTATTTTGATGATTGCTGTCGGCAACTGTACAAAAAATGGGCTTCGTCACACTATATTTACGCCCACTTTTTCGAAATCATGCTAACTCCAGAGTTGTACACGTTTTGATAGTGAAACTTGATATGCAGGTGCTCCAAGTGGCAGTCGCTATATATGTGAATGCTGTCACGCCCACTTTTAGCGCCCACAAATCAATATAACTTCAGTATATCAGACGGTTTTGATAGTATAAAACTAAAATTGAGTAATATTTTCAAATGCTTACCATCGAAAACTTTACAAAAACTAGGCGGGGTCACACTATATCGCGCCCACTTTTCAAAAATAATTTTTATTCCCGAGATGTTCACATTTTGATAGTGAAACTTTATATAAATATTGCCACGCCCACTTTTACCACCTACAAATCAGTCAAAATTATGTATAACCACGGTTTTTATCGTAGAAGACTAAAATTTGGTTCGTCCCAGTGGGCAATTGCAGGAATCCGAAGGCCTTCTAGCAGGCCTACTTTAGGTTTTTATAGGCCTTCCACACTCCTTGCAAACACCGTTTAATTGCTTGTATGATATGGGAAAATTTGTTAGTACTTCCGCACTCGCTTTGCTAAAAAGCCCTTCTAAAAGCGCTTTTTCGAAAATGCATTCTTAAAGAACTTTCTTTATAAGCCCTGATTATTACACTTCGTTCACTATTCCTGAAATAGCTGCTCTCTCCAAAGGCCTTCGAGCTGGCCTTTGTTAAAATTTAATATACCTTTCGCACTCCTTGCAAACACCGTTTTAATGTTTGTATGGAATGGGAAAATTTGTAAGTACTTTCGCACTCACTATGCTAAAAAGCCCTGCTAAAAGCGCCTTTTTAAAAATGCTTTCTTATAGTACTTTCTCATAAGCCTTGCTTATACTGCTTTGTTTATTATGTTTGCTAGTGCAGTTTAACATCATTAAATAAAAAAACATTAGTCATTAAATAATAGATATTCGTACCTCTTTAACGACGCTTTATTCATTATTTTTTCTGGAATAACTTTTTAACTCCATTATTTAAAAAAAAAACAGAGTTTCTTTAAAGCATTGACATTTTTATAAAGTTTTCAGTATGTACATAATTAATAAACCTTTTAAGCATATTGAAAATAAAAAAATTCCTAGATGCTAGTTTGTTTGTTCTATAAAAACATTTAAACCGTAAGATCAATAAACAAAAACACAGCACTTTCAACACACATACACATCACTGAGAAATAACGAAAACTCTTTGCCTTCCTTTGAACAGTTAGGCATTATAGAAGCCCTCATCGGTGCAGTGATGTTGTGAGGTGTGTTGACGCCAAAATAAGCAGTTAATATATGCCCTTTTTTTTCAAGAGGCCTGACTGAATTGCCCACTGGGATATGCTTACTAAACACATATCAAGGATGGTTTTTGCATTGGAAAATGGAGCGTAGCACCTCCAATAAAACCCAAATTTGCGATATCGAATAGGTGTGAAGTTATGGGTCGCACTGCCTAGGAATTCAGTATTCTACCTCAATTTACACATGCAATTTCACTGGTGTCATTGCAACGGTCGTGGCAGCGTGCGACCAAAAATAACTTGAGAAGAAGTCATCAATTAGTAAATCTATTGGGGGTTGGAATTAATTTTAAAGGTTTTTTTCGGTTTTTGAGCATTTATTTAGAAACAACGGTACAATGTATATTATTCAAAGTATTGTCCATCGTTAGCCACAACATTTTCCCATCTTTCTGGCAGCATATGGATTCCGCGCCGGAAGAACGATTCGTCTTTTGAGGCAATCCACGAATCGACCCATTTTTTGGTATCCTCGTAAGAAGTGAAGTGCTGCTCAGCCAAGCCATGCGTCATCGATCTGAATAGGTGGTAGTCGGAAGGGGCTATGTCTGGGCTATAAGGCGGGTGGGGTAGCACATCCCAATTCAGCGCCTCCAACGTTTCCTTGACGGTTCTTGCAACATGTGGCCGTGCGTTGTCATGTTGAAAAACCACTTTGTCGTGTCTTTTGGCATATTCCGGCCGTTTAACCTTTAATGCTCGGCTCACTTGCATCAATTGTTGTTGGTAGCGTTCCCCAGTGATGGTTTCGTTAGGTTTTAGCAGCTCATAGTACACGACACCCTTCTGATCCCACCAAATCCTCAGCATAAGCTTGGCGCCATGAATATTCGGCTTGGCCCTCGATGTTGATGCATGGCCGGGTGGTTCCCACGATTTTTTTCGCTTAGGATTATCGTAATGGATCCACTTTTCATCGCCAGTGACAATACGATGCAAAAAACTCTTCCTTTTATGCCGTTGAAGCAGTTGTTCGCACATGCAAAATCGCCGTTCAACGTCTCTCGGCTTCAACTGGTACGGCACCCAATTTCCTTGCTTTTGAATCATTCCCATGGCCTTCAAGCGTTTGCCGACCGTTGATAAGTCGACTCCCAATGATTCTGACAATTCTTGAAGGGTTAATAAAAGATAAATTTTAGAAATCTAAAAAAATTAAAACTTTGAGAAACAATAAAAATAAAACAGCATTTTTTTTAAAAAAATTTTAATATGTCGTAATTTGGTTTGCCGAAACTCAAAAATATTGACTTTACGCTTACTTTTCTGGAGCATGTTTTGTTGGTCTTTGTATTCTAGTGGAAAAAGCGCTAGACTATCAACCCAGAGGTCCTTGGTTCGAATCCGGGTTCGGTCATGGTTCTTTTCACTTTCTTTATTCTTTCCTACATTTAAGAATTATGGAAAATTAAAAATTCACAGATAAATTGTGGAAAATGTGGAATTAATGGACAGGAACAACTAAGGGCTGGAAATGCTTGCCGAGGTTAAGGCATAACACTAGCCTCGGTTAAAAGCAATTCAAATTGTCTTTCACGGTTGTTTCGCCTAATCAATAATTTACGTATGGTTCCAATCAATTCCTCTAAATAATCTATTCCTTTCTTTTCAGGTCAAAGACCAAACCTTGTTTGTATTAGGCAAATGCATTGGTTCTTTGATCTTTTTTTAAGAAAAAAAAACACAAATTTTTCAAAAAGTTCAAAAAACAAAATAAGAAAAACAGCACTTTTTTATTATATTTTTATATGTCTATTACCAATATTTTCTCAAAATTTGGTTTGCCTAAACTCAATTATAACGACTATACGCCCACTTTTGTAGAGCATGTTCTGGCAAAAATAAGCAATTTTATATGAAAAAATAAAGCCTATTTTCACAAGCTTTTAAATAAAAAAAATTTTTAGAAACTTTTTAAAAAAAAAAAAACACTCTTAACATAGCCCTAATATTTTACAGATTTTACAGATGTAGGATAATTTTTTTAAGTACTTTACCAGATTACTGATTTCAGTTTTATGGAAATTGGGCGTGCTAGTCGGCCGATTTGATTCATTTTCCCACTAGCTATTTATAATTACAAAAGAACAATGTGTAGCGTATTTATGTATTTCAGTATTTATACCAGCTTACTGATTTCGGTTACATGGGAGGTGGGCGTGTTAGTCAACCGATTTGGTTCATTTTCAAATTAACTTTTTACAGTTGCAAAAGAACTTTGTGCGCTAAATTTCACTGATCTACGATAATTTTTTTGGGGAGCTATTCCAGATTACCGATTTCGGTTATATGGGAGGTGAGAGTTGCTCTCAATTCAATTCGAACGAAATTTTGTGAGAATAATTCCTCTACCATAAAACTTATTTTCACAACATTTCATGATTCTTGAGCAACTCCTTCTATTTTAGAGCACTCGCTATATGTGCTCGTTAAATTTTATATTAAATAAATTTTTAAAGTTTTTTCTAAATGACCTCTATATTTATTACGTTGACTTTATATGATTTAAATACAAATTCTAAATGTTTGATAGTTTAAATCATACTTGATTTTAAATACGAATTCAAGTTGTTTGATAGTTTAAAATCGTTTATTGAGCTTAAGGTCAGAGTTAGAACAATTAATTGTTCTAACGAATTTTTCCAAAGAAACAACAACAAAGTTTTTTTTTTTCAATATGAAAAGGAAAAAATCACTAGCTGATTTTATTGCACAATTTCTGCCCTCTGTTGTTGTTTCTTTGGAAAAATTCGTTAGAACAATTAATTGTTCTAACTTTGACCTTAAGCTCAATAAACGATTTTAAACTATCAAACAACTAGAATTTGTATTTAAAATCAAGTATGATTTAAACTATCAAATATTTAGAATTTGTATTTAAATCATATAAAGTCAACATAAATAAATTTTTATTTATATTAATTTAATATTTAATTCAATATTTTTACGTAGAATATTTATTTTTTTGTGTATTTGTTGAATTTTTAATTTTTTTCAATATTTTTGATATTTTCAATATTTTTATCATTTTTAATATTTTTAATATTTTTATTATTTTAAATAGTTTTAATATTTGAAATAATTTTAATATTTTAATATCTTGTCTATTTTTACATTTTAAATAGTTTTATTATTTTTAATATTTTTAGTATTTGTAATATTTTTAATATTTTGAATATTTTGAATATTTTGAATATTTTGAATATTTTGAATATTGTGAATATTTTGAATATTTTGAATATTTTGAATATTTTGAATAATTTGAATATTTTGAATATTTTGAATATTTTTAATATTTTTAATGTTTTTAATATTTTTAATATTTTTAATATTTTTAATATTTTTAATATTTTTAATATTTTTAATATTTTTAATATTTTAAATATTTTTAATATTTTTAATATTTTTAATATTTTTAATATTTTTAATATTTTTAATATTTTTAATATTTTAAATATTTTTAATATTTTAAATTTTTTAATATTTTTAATATTTTTAATATTTTTAATATTTTTAATATTCTTAATACTTTTAATATTTTTAATTTTTTTAATATTTTTAAATTTTTTAATATTTTTGATATTTTTAATATTTTTAAAATTTTTAATATTTTTAATATTTTTAATATTTTTAATATTTTTAATATTTTTAATATTTTAAATATTTTTAATATTATTAATATATTTAATATTTTTAATATTTTTAATATTTTTAGTATTTTTAATAGTTGTAATAGTTTTAATATTTTTAATATTTTTACTATTTTTAATATTTTTAATATATTTAATGTTTTTAATATTTTTAATATTTTAAATATTTTTAATATTTTTAATATTTTTAATATTTTTAATATTTTTAATATTTTTAATATTTTTAATATTTTAAATATTTTAAATATTTTAAATATTTTAAATATTTTAAATATTTTTAATATTTTTAATATTTTTAATATTTTTAATATTTTTAATATTTGTAATTTTTAAAATTTATTAATATTTTAAATACTTAAAATATTTTAAACAGTTGTAATATTTAAATATTTTTATTTTCGTAATATTTTCAATAATTTTAATTTTATTAATATTTTCAAACTTTTTAATATTTAGAACAATTTGAAGATTTCAAGGATGTCTGATATTTTGACTTTAATAAATATTTGGAATATTTGTGATATTTTATACATTTGGATTTTTTTTATTTAATTTTTATAGTTTATATTTTTTATACATATTTAAAATTTTTAATATATGCAATATTTTTGATATTTGAAATATTTGTAATCCTACCATTGTTTGAGCTCTTACTCAATATGTTGCATATAAACTGCACACTGCATTTAAGGGTTAAAAGGCTTATTAACTTGATAGGACTTCCAACAACAAACTTTGAGCATGCCAAGAACACGCGTGTAGCGTAAATGCTTAGTGTATCAACGCTTGACAGGTTGCCGTTGCCGTTGCTGCTGCTGCTGCTCAACGTGATGGATGCAATTTTAATAACGGAAAAGCGGAAGGGGCGTGTCAAAAGAAAAATAAAACGAAAACTTCGAAACACGCCAGCAAAAACATGAAAGAAAAATCAGTAAAAGTGCTAAGTTGGGAACATGTCAAAATGGAGCACCAACAATCACTGCAACAAAAACAACAACAACAACGGCTACCACAACAACAATGGGAACAAGAGCAGCCACATAAACACGCACAAATTAATTCTGGAATTTATTACCATTTCAAGCACGTGCTGCACACGTTGTTGTTGTTGTTGTTGCTATTGTTGCCGGTACGCTGATGCTCTTTTTAGCTGTTCGACTAGGCTTAAATGTAAACATGGCACAAACGTTGTCCAGTTGAACAGGTTAAAGAAAATGATTAAAGCGTGTGCGTATGCACACAAGTGTTTAAAAGTGTGCGTATGTGTGTATGTTTGTGCTGATGAAATATTTCAATTAAATTCAATGGCGACAGAAAAAACGTGGTTTGAGCCGTATGCAAGTAAAGAGGGCGTGGTAAAGTAGGGGCTATACGCACTGCATGCGTACATTAATAAAAGTACAATAAATCATGTGGTTGAAATGCGAGTTGAATGATCCGAATGGACACACACACACAGTCCAATTAGAAGACACTCATACCCTCATACATACTTATTTCAAGTATAAAAACTATTGAAATTTTGTTTAGAGCTAGTTAAGGTTGTGGCCACGTTTGTAAGCTCTAATAGTTTTTATTTTGTTTTGAGCCCCCTTTTTAGCCCCCTTTTTAGCCAACCAAAACTGCGGTGCAGTAGACTATCTTTTCACTCATTTCCAGAAAAAAATTTAGAGTCATTTATTTTAGTTGGTGTTTGGTGTGTGTGGATCAGGTTTCGTTGGGTGTGCGTCTATTTTAGTTGTTGTTCGAATGACATTCAAATTAAAAACCTTTCATTTTGTATGCTATTTCGAAGTGACATCAGAAAAATAAAAACAGGGTATAGCCCACATAAGTTCAAAATAGTTTTTGTAGGGTGTTGTGAGTTAGCGACAGGTTAGAGCACCATATTTAATTGAAAATATGGGCAGTGCGATTGAATTATTGTGAAAGTTTTGCTGAGCGAGTAAATTAAGACAAGTAAGCACAGAGGAAAAATGGTCTGCAAGCAAGAAGTTATTCGCGAGCAAATGATTTATAAAGAGTTTCAATATATTAAAAAAAAAAATAGTTTTATAGTTCATTTTAAAATGTGGGGGCAGAATGGGTTATCACATTTTATGATTCAAGGCGAGCAATTAAGATATTGCGAAAATTGCGTTGAGCAAAACAACGGGACCAAATGAAACGGGTTTATGAACAGTTACATGAAATTTAATTATACAAGTTTAAAGCCCATTCAAATTATGGGGTAAAACGGTTAACTAAATCTAAGTTATCAAGACACGTTTTTTGAAAAATTTCAACACAGAAATTCACTGATTTTATTCAAAAAATATACTGATACTCCAGCTCATAACATTATTCTAACAAATTCAAGATTATTGTAAATAAAAAGAAGGCTAATCAATTCCAAGAGCGTGCACCAAATTCTTTTCACTGATAAATGGAAGCATGACAAAACCGACTTTTTTGTAAACATCCTGACTTGGAATTGATTGTTTTTTCTTTTGACTAATTCTTTGTCGCTTAGTTATAATAGAAAAGCATACTATATAAAATATGAGGCAATATGGGATAGGTATGCAATCACATATAAACTTATAATGTATCCCTTTATGGATTATCCACCTCGCAAAAAAAGGTTTACGTGTAAATCAACCGTTAAAAATTTTGTCAACAGCTTAAACACGGAATACAAAGCAAAAACAGAAAACCAGCAACAAAAGTACACATCAATTGTGTCACAAGTTTCAATTGTGGAGCAAGAAGCCGCAACAAGTTGACACAAGCGGAATTATGTGTGAGCAACGGAACAAAAAGATGCACAGAAAGCTTTATAGCATCAACTTAAGCTGATTACGTAATGAAAATCTAACGGGCTGCAACATACATACAATGGAACAAAAATAAAATGTTACCAACTTTGCATCATTTCAAATGATAAAGACAACACAACAAAACAATGCAAATGTGAGCGAATCAACAATGTTGCTGCAATACTCGTAAGTCAACGAGGTGGATTAGTTGCAATGCATTCCAAACTAATCCATACAGACAATGTGAATAACTTAAACACACAAAAACAAAACCAAAAATGCAGCAAATGTTGACATTTTCTGACACTTTTTGTTGACTAACTGACTGACAACCGCTAAACAGAGGGATGCAATCGCTGCTTTTGTAGCTTCAGCAGCCTGAAAGTAGTTGATGTAGCTACTTTTAAGGCTTGTACGCCTGCTTGCCTGTCTGACGCTTGCCGAATGTGTTGTTATTAAAAATGATTGGCTTCTGTTGGCCAACACAGCCAGCAGCTGCAGCAGCACATAACTAGGTGCAATATGACATTTGTCAAATGTCAGCAGCAACAGCAACAACACCATTTAAACAAACAACCAGCGTTTATTCAAAATATTACCAATTTTTTTCTTCTTTTGGAGCTGCTTAGCTTAAGTTGGGTAACTAATTTATTTTGGTTATTATTGAAATGTTGCAGAGCTGCTTAGCTGCCGCACCGAAGTTTATGTTTTGGTGCTTTTGCTGCCATGCCGTTAAATTGATTTATACGCTTGCGCATTAGCGTCAACGTCGTCAAGCCAGCAGCTTAAGCTCGAATAATTTAATTTTTCAAGAAAAAACTGACGCCATTTAAGCCGATTTTCGTTGATTTGCAGCCGGCGTGCTGCTGCGTGTTGAGTCAAGCCGTGTTGGAATTAAAGCCAATTGGATTGGTTTATAATTAATAATTTCAATGCTGTCGTTGTTTTTGATGCTGATTTTGTTGTTACTACTGTTGTTTCAAATCAGAACATGTGTTTACGGAAACTTTATGGAAAATAATTTATTAAGATGTTGCGAATAATGTTGCATGAGCTGCTTCTGTCAGCGTTAAAAATTATTGTACAATTACAATAATTTTTTAATATTTGAGCTTAATGCCAAAATAAGTTCATGAAGCAACAGGTTACAACAACTTCTTGTGGCATTTTCTTAAATTTTGTGATGTAGAACGCAATAACTTAAGAACGACGATATGTAATCAAATGAGTACATAGCTATGTCAAAAGTTTTAAATCTACCCTCGTATTTTAAAATATTTTTTATATTTTTCAAAATAAAATTTCAAACATTTTATACATTTTTCACCATTTCAGACGGACACAATTTTTTATGTCATTGATTTAAAATAGTTTTTATTAATTTTATTGTAACACTTGCCTTCCCGTAATTGAATTGTATTTCTGACTTTATTTTTTATTATATTTCTAACTATATTTTGTTTCTATATCTGTCGACTTTTGTTTTGAAGTGGCTTACAATTTTTTTTATAATAATTCCACTTCTTTTTATTTTTTATACTTTTTTTACAATCTTGGAATTACTTTTTACAATAGTTTTTCAATAGTACTATTATCTTTGAATAATTATTTTATTCAAATATTTTAAAAATTTTTATTTTTCATTTATTGTATTTTTATTTTTTTAATTTTTATTAATTTATTCTTTATTTTTGTTTCTATGATTTTTTATATTTTTTATTTGTTTTTATTTTTAATTTTTTTAATTTTTCTGCTTCTTATTTTTTTTAATTTTTTATATTTTTATTTTTTATATTTTAATTTTTGTTATTTTTTATTTTTTTAATTTTTTATTTTTTTAATTCTGTTATTTTTTAATTTTTTATCTCATTTTTTATTTTTAGTTTTTTATTTTTTTTTATTTTTTTTATTTTTTTTTATTTTTTTATTTTTTATTTTTTTTAAATTCTTTTTTGTTATTTTTTTAATTGTTTTATTTTTTTTACTTTTTTATTTTTTTTATTTTTTTTATTTTTTTATTTTTTTATTTTTTTTTATTTTTTTAATTTTTTTTAATTTTTTTTAATTTTTTTAATTTTTTTAATTTTTTTATTTTTTAATTTCTTTTTAGTTTTTATTTCAAGCTAATTTTGAATTTATTTGTTTTTCATTATATTATTCCATTATTTTTTTTTTGATAATTTAATTTATTTTTTAATTTAATATTTTTAAAATAATCTCTTTAGTGATTTTTTATATCTTATTACTTTTTCAGTGATTCAGATTGTGACCAACCCACTGTTTAAGTCTTATGTATATGATTTGACACCTGCTCGAATAATATCGTAAAAAGTATATTTTTATCATCGGCCATTTTATCATACGATGATTAAAGTATTAAGTTAAAGCACTCTGTCAGGGATTGTGTCTATTGCAGTTGCTTCTTATGGAGAGTTCTACTCAAGAGGAAATGTTGCTATTGCCGAAACAGGCTGTCTAGTCTGCTGTGTGATTGACTCTGTGCAGAGTTATTGTTGTTGGTGCCTTCTTCAAACTTACTTGATCTAACAAGCTCACAACTAAAATCATGTATCACAGATTACAATTAATCAAAATTATTTATTTATTATTATTATTTATATTTTATTATTATCTTTTATTATTATTTTTTTATATTATATTATGTTTTTTAATTTAAATATTTTTTATCTTTTTATTTTCTTTCGCTTTTTATTTTTTATTTTTGTTGGTAAAGTAGTTTATTTCATTAATAATAATAAGCGGATGATCCCCTTGGTAGTCTAGTGGGAATGCGCTTGACAGTCAGCCAAGGGTCGCATGTTCCGACAAGAGCATGGTCCTACGCACTTATCTTTCTATCCTTATTTCTAATTAAAGTAACTTTTAAACAGATTAACATTTACGACAAAAAAATTAAATAAGTGGTAGGAAAGTTTGTCCAGTAGAATCGGACAAAAATATTTTTTATTTAACTAAAAATTCAATTCAATCAATCCCAGACTAAATCTCACATGTTCTGCAGCTTTCCACCACACTAAGAAAAACCTACTTGAATATTCATAACTTGAATATTTCACTTGAATCATAAAGTGGTATCACAACGAAACAATTAACTGCGGTAAGCCTTAACCTAATTAACCTAACTTAGCCCATTTCTATTTTAATTTTTTTTTATTTTTTTATTTTTATTCTTTAAAATTTTGTAATGTTTTTCGAAATGCATTTAATAATTAAGATTTTTTAATATTTCTTATACAAAAATCAATTTAACTGTCTCAAATAACATTTTTTTTTTTAACAATAAGTTATTTTGACAATTGCAGCTATTTCCCGCATAAAACCGTAACTGATTTTTTATACCTCTGATAGCGAAATAAGTCGTTTAAGGATTAAACGATGTTTTCAAAATATTGCAAACTTATTTCCAAAGAGACCACTAAAGACTTATTTTGCAAAGTGCCGTTAAAGATCGATTCTATGCCGATAATACAGAAACAATTTAGACTCTTCCAGGAGAATATCGTCAGAGTCATTCGTGAGATAGAGGCAAAAGCCGTCAACATGGTCTTGGAAGACGCTGGGTCTTGTGCACTACTGCGAAGACAGCCGAGGCGGCAACGTTATTAACACCTTTTTTTATAAATAGTAGGAATATTTTTTCTTTATAATAAAGCCATTATATACAAAACAAATTGAGTACTTATATTTTATGTATTTTTTAAAAAAATACTTGTATTTTACCATTTTGTAGTTTTCAATTTTATTTTGTTTTTAAAGTCATTGTCTAATATTTTTTTGTATGTTTTACTCTATTTATTTTCTTTTCAATTCTTTTTGGTTTTAATTTTTTTTTATTTTTACTTTATTTAATCTTTATGTGTTTAAAGGTATTTTGTTTTTAGTTAACATTTTTCATTTATTTTTATTCAATTTATTTTTATTTAAAGTTTTTTATTTAATTTATTTGAAGTTTTCTTTATAATATTTTTTATATGCAATAATAATTATTTGCATTTCACCCGAAGACGAAAAAAGCTAGAAACATTTATTTCAAATAAAAATTCTTTTCTTTTATATTCTGTTGATTTATTTACATTTTTAATATTTACGTACATTTTTTATTTACTTATTTTTGATATGGTTTTTGTACAAGTTTTAAAAAATTTCTTTATTAATTTTTTTATTATTTAAAATATTCTCTTTCTAAACGACCGCAACGTCTCGAAGTCGCTCGAAGAACGTTTTATTTTGGTTTGCTTTTAGTTAAGATGGCATCGCAAAAAATTTTCTGCTGATTTTTGTGGTAATATAAATTTTGCTGCCTGTCACAATAACTGCTATACTCAAAATAAATTAAAACGTTCTAGAAACATTTCCAAGCTCGTTAGCAACTTTTAAAGCACGCAACACGTTAATCCACTGCAGCCTTCCTTTTATCAACGACTCCCATATTTTTCAAAAATTTTTAACTCAACGTCACACCGTCATCATTCATTCGTTGATCTTCGCTGTTGATTTGCATGCTGCCACATTCAGCTAGTTTTACCGCTTATCAGCAACAAATAACTGGCAACATAAACAACTCATGTTTGTAGAACAGCACTGTTGAGAGCTTTTGGGTTTGTGTGCGTTGCCGACTCTCTCCGCTGCAGCAACACGTTGCAACGCATGCAACGCTGCTTTGTGTGTGGGTGTTTTTTTATATTCTTCAAAAGTTGCTGTTTTAATCTATATTATTTTTAGTTTATTTTCATAATAAATTTCCTTGATTTTGTTTTCATTGTTATGCATGGCGGCCTCTCCTCCATGGAAACCTCATTCTTATGCATGTTGTCAATGTAATTCATGCGTCGGTATTCTTTTTTGATTGTTGCCACCTTTTGAAGAGTTCTTAGGGTCACAGTTTTTCAACCGTCACTGCTGCAAGTGTTTGAATAAATGTTTGTGTGTAATTTATGGCATTAAACTGAACTGGCATGCTTCAAACATTGACGGTGCTCGAAACATTTTCAAATGAAATAAAACAGGAATTATGAATTTCCTTCCCTTATCTTTTTTGAGAATCAAAATGACTGATATTATTTAATATTTAATAGTGAGACAAGGAAAAAACTTCAAAGCAGTAGCATTTTTAATGTCTAAAGTTTGGTTCTCACTATGCCATTTATAAAGTCAGTTATGGTAAATCTGAAGAAAATGGTAAAATGTTGGCATTTTGTATCATTTTCACTAATAACGGCTTCAGTCCTTAGGATTGTCAATTAAGTGGTGTAGTTAAAAAAATCGCTAAATATATTACTTTTAACTGTTTTGAGTAAAACACAAAAAAAGTGATACACAGAAACAGGTAAATTGGATTAGGATACTTTTTAAACATAACTACACCATTTCAAATTGTTATCCTGAACAGATCAATTAATATTCAGAAGAGATCAATAGAAATTCAGAAATTTTAAATAACATTTAGAAAAGTTTAATTAAAATTGAAAATAAATTAAATTTCCAATTCTATTTGAAATTCAGTGCAGATGAATTAAAAAAATCAATTACCTTTCTATAAAAATGGGATTGTACTCTTATCATTACTTTAACCAATAACATTATAAATCCTACTACCATTATCATTACCTAAACCAATAACATTATAAATTCTACTACCATTACCATTATCTTAACCAATAACATTATAAATTCTACTACCATTACCATTGCCACTACCATTAACGTTAACGTTAAAATTACCATTACAATAACCATAACCATTATCATTATCTTATCATTATCATTACCATTACTATTACTATTACCATTACCAATATCATTTCCATTACCATTACCATTACAATTACAATTACCACCACCATTATCATTATCATTATCATTATCATTATCATTATCATTATCATTACAATTACCATTAACATTCTCATTACCACTACCATTGCCATTACCATTACCATTACCATTACCACTACCATTGCCATTACCATTCGGATACTTTTTAAACATAACTACACCATTTCAAATTGTTATCCTGAACAGATCAATTAATATTCAGAAGAGATCAATGGAAATTCATAAATTTTATATAACATTTAGAAAAGTTTAATTAAAATTCAAAATAAATTAAGTTTCCAATTCTATTTGAAATTCAGTGCAGATGAATAAAAAAAAATCAAATAGATTTCTATAAAAATGGGATTGTACTCTTATCATTACCTTAACCAATAACATTATAAATTCTACTACCATTACCATTACCTTAACCAATAACATTATAAATGCTACTACCATTACCATTACCTTAACAAATAACATTATAAATTCTACTACCATTACCATTACCTTAACCAATAACATTATAAATGCTTCTACCATTACCATTACCTTAACCAATAACAATATAAGTTCTACTACCATTACCTTAACCAATAACATTATAAATGCTACTGCAATTACCATTAACATTGACATTAACATTAACATTAACGTTAACGTTAAAACTACCATTAACATTGACATTAACATAAACATTAACAATGACATTAACATTAACGTTAACCATTACAATTACCATTACTATTTCCATTTCAATTACCATTATCATTGCCATTACTATTATTATTACTATTACTATTACTATTACTATTACCATTACCATTACCATAACCATAACCATAACCATAACCATTACCATTACCATTACCATTACCATTACCATTACCATTACCATTACTATTACCATTACCATTACCATTACCATTACCATTACCATTACCATTACTATTACCATTACCATTACCATTACCATTACCATCACCATTACCATTACCATTACCATTACGATAACCATTACCATTACCATTACTATTACTATTACCATTACCATTACCATAACCATTACCATTACCATTAACATTACCATTTCCATTACAATTACCATTACAATTACAATTACCATTTAAATCTAAATTTTAATTGATCTTTTCTGAATTTCAATTAATATTTTCTGAATATTAAATGGAGTTCTGAATTTAAATTAAAGCATTCTGAATTTAATTTAATCTTTTCTGAATATCAATTAATCTTTTCTAAATGTCATTTGATCTATTTTGAATTTCAAATGGCATTCTGAATATAACTTTCTGACTTTCAATTCATTTGTAAAATTTAATTGACCTTCAATGCCATTAATTGTCATAAATTTTTAGTTCAATGCTGAATTTCAATTGAATTTTCTATTCTGAATTTCCAATCGTGTTTTCAATACATCTTTAATGAAATCTAATTGACCTCATCTAAATTTTATTTTATTTTTTTCAAATTTCAATGGTTCCTTTTTAAATTTTTAAGTAAATTTCTGAATTTTAATGGATCTATTCTAAATTGGAATTGTAATTTCTGATCTATTCTGAATTTTAAACGGAATTTCTGAACTGCAGATAATCAGTTTAGAATTTTAAATGGAACTTCGGAATTGCAATTGATGTTTTCTAAATTTAAATTAATTTATGTATATTTTCTGAATTACAATTGATCTATTATAAATATCAAATGGAATTTCTAAATTTCAATTGATCTATTCTGAATTCAAATTGATCTTTTATCAATTACAATTGGAAATGGTGAGCTCCTGTCAGTGGCGTAGATAGATTTTGGTTGTGGGGGAGGGAGTTCCGTAAGAAATATAATATCCTTAAAAAGTTCACTTTTGAATACATGATTACAAGACTATTTTGTGACGCCAAATGTCATGTTCCACATCCTTACTTTGTTGAAACGTTGAAAAACGGTAGGAAGGTACAAAAATTATGGGCTTGAATTGAATATAAGCAAAACCATATTACTGGAAATATGTCTAGTACTTATTGACCGATTTAGAAAATTTAAACACTAAACTTATTCAAGTTTTGATAACTATCTTTAAAAAGAGAAGAATTTTTGGCAAATACATATACATTTGGATTCGGGATTAACTTAATAGACACAATTCACAATAACGTGAGATATTTGGAAATGTTTTCATGGCTCTAGGAGGGATCCAGACCCGCGGATCCCACCCATATAAACGCCACTGGCTCCTATATATTTTTGAACTAAAAAAGGGATTTGTCCATTTTTGAAATTGAGTAAATTATCAAGATTTTTTGAATGTTTCTTGGCTCTACCAATTTTGAACCACAAGGATATAAAAAAAATACAGCCCAATTCTGAATGATTTTTCTCGGGGAATTGGAAAAGGGAGTTTTCATTTTTTAGACACCGTGTAAAGATATCACATTTCTTTTGTTTACACTCATGAATATCAACGGTTGATGAACATATTGTCATTAAAAATTTCCAGAATACTTTTGAACTTTATCTTAAAAATGAAAATTCCCTCTTCCGATTCCTCGGGAAAAATCATTCAGAATTTGGCTGATAATGTTTTTAAGAAATAGATAAGCAAATAATTTCTGTTTGGCCTAGAATGAAAATGTCCCGAAAAATGTTTTTCCAAAGTATTACAATTTTTTTTTTACACTTCGAAATTTTTGCATCTAGACAACAGAACTGTAAGTTGATTACTATTTAAGAGTGATTTAAAATTTTTCTATTTGTTTAAGTAACCGATTACTGAATAAATCATAATCATTACAGCTGATTAGATTAGCACGCCTGAATTACATAAATATTGAAAAAATTCCGCTGAAAATACTATATGACAAAATTTCAACATTTTGACAGCTGTTTGACAAACTATTGCAAAAGCAATAAAAAGCCATATCAAAAAAGAAACCTCAACCAACTATGTATTTTCGAAGGGGGTTTAAGGAAAGTTTTGTGCGAATCACACTAATGTGTCCTACATTTAATTGACATTTAATTGAAAAAACTAAATCAAAAATAGCAGCGGGGGCTGTTTAAGCGTGACAAAATGGAAAAATAGTATCAGCTGCAGGCGCACCATAAAACAAAAAAATGTTAAATATTGGTCATTAGTTTGGGCGAGCACTTAAATGGGCATTAATTTTTTTTGTAGCAGTTTTTGTGGGACAGATTTTTTGTTAAGCTCAGGATATTTTGTTGTTGTTGTTGCGCACTGATCTTGTTTGTTACGCCTACACTGATGGCGACGTCGACAGTGTTGCCATATTGTATGGAGCACACAGCAATGAGGTCGTTTACAAACTAGAGCCCCACTCTAGAAAACAGCAGAAAAGACAGTTTTTTAACAAAAACAACTTTAACAACAACATTAACTGAAAACAATTGAATTATGAGGAAAAACAAGCGACTGACTAGGGGCTAGAAGCGAAGTGTGCCGCACAAAAAAAAACACAATGCAACAAAAACACTTTCATTTGAACTAGTTTGTGAAAAATATGGTTATTCGTTGTTGTGTTGCAGCAGCGAAGAGGGCGAAGCGGGAAAGAAGGGGCGGCATAAAATAAAGAGTGCAGTTTTAAATTACAAGAAAATTGGTTTTTCATCTTTAAAGAAATTACAGAGCTTTTTCCACGCTTCCTTTTTTTTCCCCTCAAACGTTTTATTGTTGTAACGATAGCCTTTAAAGAGCCCCTCTTTAAACGAAAATGTGGCTTAAAGTGGCGTCTATTATGGTTGCATTCAATGCTGGTTGGCTGGTTAGCTCAGTCGTTTTCATGGCGAAACATAAGCTGAAAGAGTAGCAAGTTTTGTTGTTCCTATTTTTTTTTGTGCAATTTTCATTCGACTGTTACAATTTCTGTTTATTAAGAGGTCTAACAATGAGGTTATTATTAAGTGTAACATAATCGTATGTTAGGGAGTTTTTTCTTCCGCTATTTTTTGTTTTCTGTTTTCTTTTTTCTTTTTATTTTAAATTTAAAATTTGAAGTATCTCAACATGTAAGTTTTTCTTTAACTTGTTATTGTGGTTTTTGTTAACATTACTTTTTCAAACACTTTGTATCATCGGCAAGGAAATCATGTGAATAATTTTTGAAGCTTCCGCAAATGTTTGCCAGTTTCACAACCATTTTTTTCATAAATTTTTCCAATGCTTACATAAGTTTATTATGGTTGAGCTGTTAAGTTTTTTTATAAAAAATATTGTAAAGTTTTTATTGATATACAATAATATTAACATGATTTTTAAAAAACAACTTTACTCCAACTCTTGCCCAAGCAACCACACTTCATAAATCTCACTTAACCCATTTGTTGTCAGCGGCGGCATGCGCTCAATACTTCATTTTATTTTATTAATCGTTATTATTTCACAATGTCACAAGTTATGTGGTCACGCGGTGTTTTGTTTTTTAATATTTTAAACAAATATTAAGATGTTAATAATATAAAAACAGAAAACAACAAAAAGTTTTTGTTAAGAAATCCATCCATTCATTTAATATGTGTCGCCGTTGAGTTTTTTGTTAACGGTTAATAAATACGTATTTAATATGTAAATATTTTTATCTAGTAATTTTAGTGTCAGTTTTATTGAGTGTATTATTGTTTATATTAACACATTTGTATTGTTATAAGAAAGCGTATTGAAGTTATTTGTTTTTTAATTGAAAAATAATTTTTCGGTTCGTTTACAATTTCTTATGGGCATTAGTTACGGTTAACACTTTGTTTAAACGCTACTCGTAAAAGACATCTTCAACTATACATCTTTGACTATAAATAGAAGACACATTATACAGGGTGTCCCGCAATAGGGTGCAACTATTTGAAGAGGGATGTCGGGTTGAGCAAAATATCGTATGGGAGGTGGGGGTCTATATGTATCACACCCTTAGCATCATGACTTTGATGCACATTATTATTTTAAGCACAAAAACTAACTCACGGAAAACTTATTTTAAGAAATCACTTGAATTTAACTTTCTAAGGTTGCAAACAGAGTGAACGCCGAAGCGGACAGGCAGGTAGACAGGCGCAGTCATACTATGTGAATAAGCAAGATAAAAGTTAGCTTAGCTGTATTTGTGTCTCGTCTCTTCGCACGTTTTGCCTGCACCCGTCTGCATGTCTGTCTGAATCGGCGTTCGCTGAAGTAGGCAGGCAGGCAGGCAGATTTGCTTACATGTCCCAGTGCGACAAAACTCACTTCATACGATTTCATATAAACCTGCTCGAAGTGTGCAGAGTGGAAGTAGGCAGATCAGAACAGATCAGGTTGTTGCGAGAAACCTGCGCCAGCATGAGTTTGTTTTTTTTAGTTGTTTTTTATAATGTTTTAAGGAAACTACGATTTTTTTATTATCTTTTGAATACATATATTATAACAACAAAAAGATGCAACAAGAACAACAAAGCGTTGAACGAAACAAACATGCTAACAACGGCTACGACCGCGCACATGTTTATGTGAGTGTGAGGGTTGCTTTTGTTGCGCATTTGAAACTGTTCTAAGCTTTGAGTGCTTAATGGTCCAGTTAGCCTCGCATGGCATAGCAGTGCATGGCTTAACAAGCGTCACATCGAAATCTGTTCAATAGGATTTGTGTGTATCTGATTATGCACAACATGGCAACGCATGGCAATGCTCAGATAAAAACAGAAATGCATCTCTGACTACATAGATAAACATGGAAGATCTATTTCATTTTAATATCTGTGTATTCTTCTATGTATTTGACGTTTTGGCAAAACAGATGTGAAGTTGTAAAATTGTTTGATCAAGTGCGGTTAATTTATTAAAATAAAATCGTTGTATTCTTCTTTTTTATTGTTTTATTTTCACCATGTGACTATGCTTTGCATAATCACCATTTATTTAGCTGTGTGCTAGCTGTTTATCTGCGTTGCATGCGCTGCTGTGCCATGCGAGGCTAACTGGACCATTATGTTGTTGATTTTTATTATCTTTTACAAACTGACACAACAAAAAAGCACAACAACAACCAATCTTTGGACGTAACAACAGCAGCTTCCACGCACATGCTTATGTAAGTTCGAGGATTGTTTTTGGTCGACGTCGATAGAGATTTATGTTGTTGTTGGTAGGTTATTGTATTTGCATTTATTTGTGTTTGTTTTACCATAAGCGGGTCATGAAAAATAGAAAAGATGTAGGAAAATAAATAGCGAACTTTTTCTGGCACTGATCTGATCCGATCTGCTCGCATTTACTCTGCGCAGCTTATTTACTGAGCAGGTACCTGCCTGCGCCCGCCTGCCTGCCTGCTCGCATCAGCGTTTACTCTGTCCGCAGACTAACGGTGTATCAAAAAACAAACCCGATCCATCTATTACCAAGCTGTGCTCGTGTGAATATGAAATCAAACCGTTGAAACTACTAAATTTTTCTGAATTTTGCGTAAGAAATTAACATTTGTTTAGCATCAAATTACTGATTTATTAAATTTTTCTTTCAGTGGCATCAAAATCACAATTATATCTTTAAAAATTATCTGCTTTATTGAAAACAATGATATTTAATTGTATTTTGTTAAAAAAAAAAAGACAAATTAGAATAACTGCTCGGAGTGAAATTCTTTAAGTACAATCAACTTTGTTATTTTTTAAGATATATTTATGATTTTAATGTTATTAAAAAGATAATGTAATAACCAAAATGTGATGCTGTAAAAATTTTGATTTATGCCTCAAAATTCAGATAAAACTGCGCTCAAAATTTGAAATTTAGTAGTTTCAACAGATTGATTTCATCTTCACAGGAGCACGCACAGCTCAGGAATGGATAAGTCGGGTGAGTTCGTTGATACATCATTAGAAAGGTAAATTTATTGCTTTTTAAATAATTTTTAAAATAAATTTTTCAAAAATGGATTTTTTTGCTAAAAACAATAATGTGCATCAAAGTCATGAAATACTAATTAGCCCTGTAACTTTTAAGGGTGTGAAAATGGACCCCTCCTCCCATACGGTTTTTTGACCAACTCAACATAACCTTTCAGCTCTTTTAATAGTCGCACTCTATTGCGGGACACCCTGTATAAAAGAACGTACCAGCTAGCAAAAACTTAAAAAATAGAACATGTCGCATAAATATAAGCCTAAAAGATCAAGATTGCATACATATATATCCAAAAAAAGGGACGTAGCATTAATCGCTTCAAATTATTAACCCTTAGCTTTCACATGAAATAATTGGATATCCTCAAACTTTTCTCTCAATTCAACTTTTTTTAAATTTCAGGCTTTTTTTTATAAATATTTGTGGTCAGAACAAAAATAAAAATATTGTGAAAACAAGAGTGAACAGCTCGAAATAGAGAACTTTATAGCAGGGTCTTAGAAAAGGGGGTTTTCGGAGTTCAAACCCTCCAGAGGGTCGAAATTTTAATAAAAATTTATGCATTTTAATTATTAATTCATAAAATCACTTTAATATGTCGGCCTTTGTAGTCTAGTGGAGAGTGCGCTACACTATTAACACGGAGGTCCCTAGTTCGAATCCTGGTTCGGGCATGGTTCTTTCTACTTTCTTTTTCTTTCCTGCATTAAGAATTATGGAAAACTAAGAATCCACAAGTAGATTGTGGAAAATGTGGAATTAAAGGACAGGAACAACTAAGGGCTGGACATGCTTGCCGAGGTAAGGTATAACTAGCCTCGGTTAAAAGCAATTCAAATTGTCGTTCACGGTTGTTTCACCTAATTAATAATTCACGTATGGTTCAATCAATTCAATTCCTCTAAATAAATCTATCTCTTTCCTTTCAGGTCAAAGACCAAACCTTGTTTGTATTAGACGCATGCCTTGGTTCATTGATCTTTTTTTAAAAAAAAAAAAAAATATGTTCTAAAAAATTAACAAATCTTATTCTGAAGTAGCTTTTACGTGTAAAAGTATTTGTTGTAAATTTCAGCATCTATGGTTTTGTGGCTGGAGTTGGTTGTCTTAATCCAAATATGCAAATGGAGCTTATTGTAAGTTCTGCGTTTTCTTAAGGCCCTATTCTCTTTCAGCAAAAAATTTTTTTCGACTTTTTTTTTGCATTTTTTTATAGCTTGGACATTTAAGAATATAACCCTAAAAGGGTTTTTTGAAATTCGAAATACTTTAGAAGATATGGCCATTTTTGTGGGGTCATGTCTTCGCTAAAATGAGTAGTTTTTATGTTGCTTTGAACTTTGAACGCGTTTATCTCGAAACCACGTTTTTCGAGCTGGCGGCCACGATTGCGCCAGTTCTACTAAACCGATTTAGATGAAACAAAGTTGAATCGACGTAGATTTGTCACCATTCTGGCCCGTAGTAAAATAAAAATTTTCGATTTGTCAATTTCAAGTGGCCGCCATTTTGTCAAAAAAATCGCAAAATTTTTATTTTACTACGGGCCAGAATTACATCTATGCTGATCATAACTCTATATTTGTTTTTTTTTTCAGACGCTCCTGAGGGCCGGAATCGTGGCCGCCAGCACCATGCCTTTTTTTTTGAGGTCCAACTTTGACGGTGCCATCATCCATGGACAGCCCCTATATCGCGGCGAAAAAAATTTTTTTATTTTCTTTCATTCATTACTAATTCAATAAAAAAAACAAAATTCAAATATCTTTTTGCGTTTTCAAATGAGAATTTTTTCAAAAAGGGTCCAAAAACAGCAAGCTGAAGGAGAATAGGGCCTTAAGCTCTGCTCACATCACAAGTTTTTATAAAATAAATTTTTTTGCCCCTTTCATTGTGACGCTTTTATAGTCAAGAATTTTTAAATAATTAACTTTTGAATTAAAGACATGAGTCTAAACCTGGTTTAATGTTTCCTGGGTGAATAAAATTTCACCCGAGGAAAAGTTTTAAGTCAATGGTTTAAGTAATTTTCTGAATTTCTAGGTTTTAAGATTTATGAAATTTAACTATAAGTTTTTCTGTTTCTAAAATTTTATTAATTTGATATAAATGAGATATCGTTCTCATTCTAAAAATTTCTTAAAACATCCCCGGTATGTTTTCACAGTGATCACAGTAACAGTAACAGAGCAGGACGTGTTGGTAGAATTTCCAAAATAAGAGGACTTAATTTTTGATACTTTTTTATTTTATTTCCAAACAAAAACCTTAAAAAATCAAATAACTTCGTTTTTATTTTTTTTTAATTTTTTACAAAATTTGTCAGAAGTTGTTTATTTTATAATTTATATTTGTTAGCTTTAATATGTATAAATTTTAGAAATTCTGATCCGATATCAATGCAAGCACTCAAAAGCTTTGCCACAAAAAACAGGCACAAAAAACAGCATTATCTTAAATGCTATTGCGAAACGTTTAAATTTTTGATGCAGATTGGAAGAGCCTTTTCAGGTCTTTAATATGTGAACATTTTTTTTACAACTATTCTACCAGCCAATATATTTACGAAAAAAAATTATTTTTGGAGGATTTTTCAAAATGTTTTAGCTCACTGGTGGCTATCGGTATAGCCAGAATATTTTGGTAATCGTTATAAAAAACCAAGGTTAATTTTTAGAGGGGTATAAATAGATATTTTTCAACTTTAATAAAAAAAATCTTCATCAAACCCACCATGGATAAATCCTGGCTAAGGCCCTGCGTTGAGAACAATTTTGAGAAATCTGCGCATTTTGGATTTTTTGTGACTTTTTTGGATGCGTTTTTACGTGATTTAGACCAGCTATGCCCACAAAAATTATTTAAAGAGTGCAAAAACAATAACAACAACAAAAAGCAACAACATAAAAAAAATTTTAAATCTGAATGCAATGACGAATTACCAATAACACGAGTGCTGGCAGAGTCCGTGACAGCGAACTTATCTTGATGTACACTGTAAAAATAATGAATAAAGTAGTTCCAAATGTTCAGATTTTTGCTAGTCAGAATACATTCTGATTTACCCAGCCTTAACTGCTTGGAGGTTTTCAGAAACCCTTTTTTTATTTTTGGTTATTCATTTTTTTTTTATTTTTTTAGTTTCTTTTTATGTTTTTTTTTTTGAGAATTTTTATTATTATACATTTTTAATTTTTTAATCTTATAATAATTTTTATTTTCTTTAACGTTAATTTTTTATTTTTTTTTATTATCTTACTGTTAAATTATTAATTAGACTGTTATTTATTTTTATTTAAATTTTGATTTTTACTTTATTATTGTTATTTAATTTTTAACTAAGATTAAAATCTTTTTAATCTTTTATTATCTATGAAAAAATAGGCAAACTCCCAGTTTTTCGCAAATTGTTTTCTTGCCATTTTTCAAGGGTATAATAACCCCTATAAAAATAATTTCTTATGGTGCAATATAAAAAGTACCCACCTGCAAATATTAAATAAATTTTTCTCAATATGTATTCGCACAACGAAAAATATAAAGAATACGACAGATGATGTTAACGTCTACAATGCGAATGCCAAAAACAGTGAAAAAAAGCGGCGATCGATGGTGCCAAAGAACAAAAACAACAACATGCAAATACAGAAAAGCTATGATGGTTCGAAAGAACAAAAACAATAACATTAAGAAGCAAGGCTGAAATGCAAACTGAATTCAGTGAATTACAACAATCATGAAAATATTGAAGTTGTTGTAAAAGAGTGGAAAGAGTTAAGCGCTGGGCATCGCTGTTTTAGACCTCAATAACTGCATAACTGCACTATTTCTTGTCTGATTATCATCGATAAGCCACCGTCGGAAAGGTAACAAAATTCTCTACACATATTTTCCTTTTTTGTTTTTGAACAAAGTTAACCCATAGTGGACGAATAAAAGATCCTCGTCTTCAGAGGGTTCAATTGGTACCGTTTATTTTTATTGTTAATTTTTTTGATTTTAATAAACCTAGATAAAAACCTTTCTTGCAGGATTTGAGATATGTGTAAAGAATTTTATAACCTTTACAACGGTGGTTTATCGAAGATAATCGGACAAGAAATGGCGTAGTTGTGCCTAATGATGTCTTGCCGCATGTTTATGTAAAACGAAACGTTGGCTAAACGTGATGCAAGACACGGTAAGCAATACATTTTTATATATCAGAAAATATTGCTGATCGTTTCTTTGACGACGTTCGGCCTTCATTTCGTTTTACATAAACATGCACTTAATCACATAAAAAAGCATCCACAGAAGAAAAAAGCCAATACGCACAGACTTCTCAGAATTTTTTATGCGGGATTTTAATCATTTTTGAAGATTTAATTTTAATTTTTTTTGTTCTTAAAATTCTTAGGAACAAAAAACTACCCATACAAAAAGTGGGTTTTTGTCCAAAAAAGGAACTTTTTTAAAAAATTACAGGAAGCCTACAGGTTAACCCGTTGTGAAATCCTTCCGTGGAGGGTACAACAATAAGACAAAGAATATTTTAGACCGAGTTTATCAAACACTTATTTTTCGACCTGGCCTAATAAACATATGTTGTTCTACAAAATTTGTATGAAAATTAATTTGGAAAACCAGAAAATTATATTCACAGCCCTATTCTGGCAAATTAACAAATTGTTAACCAGTATTTTGAATATTTCTATATGTTTGTTGTAACTTTTTTATTTCAAAACAAAATCTGAAGCTCAAAAATAAAAAATTTTGATAAATATTGTCAACTGCTTTTCAGTTATTTACAATTTCATTAACAAATTTTGCTTTTTGAGCTTTAAATTTGGTATTGAAAACAACAAACACATAGATATATTCAAAATACTGGTTAAAAATTTGTTCATTTGCCAGAATAGGGCTGTTAGACAAGTATCGCCTATTCAACTGTTTAATTTTTATTGTGATCAATTATTTAAAATAACATTTTAGTAAGTTTTCTTAAGCAACTAAATAAATTAATCAACTGAAAGTATTAATTTTTTGGGATATACGATTTGCTTCTAGTGTGAGTAATTTCCCACACCTTTTGTTAATAGGAAAGGAAAAATTTCAGAATTTTTTTTTTAATTTTGAAAAAAAACTTGAAAGTATTTAAAAGCATAAAAATGCATAAGGCTATATTGTTCGACAGCTAAAACAAAACATGGGATGTAAAATTTATTGCAAGCGATCGATCATGCGATAAATTTTTATGGAAAAAAGTGCAGTCGACACAAATCACAAAAATTGGGCAACACATTTGAATTTATTTTTACTCTCCTTTTTTCTTTGCTTAAAGTTTTTGTGTGATACAAGGAAAAAAAGAGGAAAAAATTTCTTAAAACAAACAACTTTTGCGTTCATGCATTTGCTGCACTTTTACTTTTTAAATAATAAAGATGATTATGAAGCGACACGAACACGCTCAGCAACGAACACCTCGAAACAATGAGTGAGTAGTGAACATTATTTTATCTTTCCGTAAAAAAAAATGTAACGTGATTCGGGAAAATTTGCGACAAACTGTAAAATAATGACACTTGGTGAGGTTTTTAATGAGTAACAACACAAGACAACATAACACGAGACACATAGCAACATGTTGCAGGATTTTACGATATAAATTGACAAAATTAATGACCAGTACATGAAGAGTCGGCAATCAAAATACGATCAAGCAATATCAATTGTCGTTTAAAGCTATTATTTGATCAAAGTAGCCGTACAGTTCAAGCTTTCACAGAGTTTAATTAGAGTTTGGCAAAAGATTATCGCAACAGGCGTCAATCCAAAATTCACAAGCAACAGATTAAAACTTAAAATAAATTAAAATGGAGAACTGACCATTAAGATACATGTGCAAAAAATCCCAACTTATGCGAAAAATAACATTAATCATTGCGCTGAGCATACAACTGACAGCAGTTGACAGACGTCAGTGATAGATATTGCTGCAAAATTGACAGATTTTGAACAACACTGCACTGGAAGCATTAAAGCAATTTGAAATAATTTTATTTTGAGTTAGATTTACTGCATCTTTATGTAAAACGAAACGAAGGCTAAACGTATTGAGAGAAACGAGCAAAAATATTTTTTGATATGGAAAAATGGGTCTTGTTCGAGTCTCAATAGCTGCAGCAATATTGCGCAACATATTAAAGTATCACGTTCGATACAAAAATCTTTCAACTAATGCAAAAGTCAAACGTTCTAGCGAGTAGAAATTTGGCATTTGGCGCGCGCATAAATTGGTAAGCAAAATTGGTATTTATTGCAATCTATTTTATATTTAATGGTAATGCAATCTATTTTATATTAAATGGTAATAAGTTATCATATTTATATACACATATTAATTTATACACCATTTATTAAGTTTTTCAGTGAAAAATTTTAAAAGATTTGCAGTTTTCTTCACTGCTCTCTCCTTTAAAATTTTGGTCAAAAACAAACTTTCTTGCCAAAAAATTTTTGTTTTCATGATTTTCCATATTTTAATAATAAGTTGCTCCCGTTGTCTGGAAAGTTATCGATTGCTAAATTTATTAAAAAAATCATTCTGAAAGTCTCACGTTCGATCACAAAAGCAGCGCAAAATATTGGCAATATTTTGGTCAAGCATCTGCAACAGAGCTGCCAATGAGTAACAATGTTGCAGTATTGCTGCAATTATTGAGCGTCTCGTACAAGCCCATGTATTGCTTACCGTGTCTAGCACCACATTCGGCCTCCGTTTCATTAAACATAAAGATGCAGTTACACTCATCAAAAACGGTAATTCTTAAATAGAAGAATATCCGATGTTACTCAGAATAAAATCCGAAAAGTTTTTATTAATCTAAAAATACATGTTCTGAGCATAACTTTTCTTAAACATCTGAATTTTGGTTTATGGTGAGTATATTAAAAACAGTTTAGGGCAAACAGTTATGAGCAGTTTTTATCTGTTTCAATGTATTCCCGGTTCCAAAATTGTTCCAAAAAATTTTAAAAATTTTTTAGTTGTTATTCAGAAAAAATAATTGAAATTCGAAAATACCAATAAACCTTAAATTTTGCACAACTTTTTTGTTCAGTTAGATAATCGTACAACAATAAAAATCTATTTTCTTTATCAAGCAATAATATAGGAAATCCAAAAATCTCTTTTAAATGACAAAAGATAGTACTAGAACAAAGCCATTAACTCCCAAAATTTAAAATTTCTAAGTAACAAAATCGAGTTAGCATTTACTGCTTATGCATTCAAAACTGGAAAATTGCTTCTCCTGTAAAATTTTATTTTTGTCGCTTGCACTTTTTAGGCGATTAGGACTCGATTTTATAGCCAGCAAGCGATATCGTACAAAGGTTAAAAGCTAAAAGATATAAGGAATTCGAGGTTTTTAGAAGGTGCTACAATGCAAAACAGTGCAATAACGGCCACAGATAGAAAAAAATCTAAATATTTTACAGAAGATTGTTATTATCAGCAACAACAGCGAAAAAACATAAAAATTTTCTAAGGGAACATCAGATATGAATTGGATCAATAAAATCATTGTAAATCAGCACAAACGACACGATTTTGAAAGAGAAACTTGGAACAGCTGCTGACCAAAGCCGGCTGTGACTAAATGGCTGGTCGCATCACGCGATCGCTCAGCAACATCAACAATTTTCCATGCAATCACTAGCAGAATCTTTGCACAAATAATGAAGACGGAAGACAAAATGAACAGCAACAACAACAGCAACAATAAATAAGATATTGTACAAGAAGAAAAATCATTTGTTTAGCTACAATTGGCGTCGCCACAGAAATTGGAGCAATTTTATTGCCGTTGGTGTCTGATGGGAAAAAGTGTTAAGCACGATCATCATGATCAGCAGCGTCATGGCAACACATAATAGCCTGATCAATATGATTACCATCATCATCATCATCATCATCATCTTTGGCAACATCAAATTGTGATCGTGCAAATTTCTGCATGTCACGAAAAATAATAAAAACACAATCATAACTACAACAAGCACTTTATCAACAATAGAGAAAGAACAGTAAAAAAAAACAGAAAAGCATACATACGAGTAAGTTTATAACCAGCCTCAGGTGAGAAAGCATTCTAGTGGCCATTAGCCAAGATCACTCTCGAACGATGCATCGTTCCTTTGCAGCAACATATGATCATGCAATATGTTGCATGCAGCAGCTGGTGCCAATAGAGCTGCTGCAACATGATTGATTTTTATTTGTGTTTGAACCACTGAAATTGTCTACGGGTAGCAACAAAAAAAAATCAGAAGGCTTAAAGCCTGGAGCAATAAGAAAACTGATGAGAAATACTCTGATTTATTCAAATTAAGTTATGAGTTCAACTACATTGCCAGCGGCAGCAACACAAGCGAGCAAAGTTTTAGAGAAATGGTATCTTTATTGCAATATCTTTAACCTACATTACTTGCAAGACACGTTGTACTTTTAATGAAAGTTAAGTTAGAAGGGTTGACAGATAAACCGTCAAAGTGAGATGTCTCCAAACTGACCTTCGGTTCAAATTGCTGTCAATAAATCTTGCTATTCTGTCAATATTATTACAATTTTAAATTACTGCTTATGTTTAGAGAAAACGTACAGATGGAAAAACAATAAAAATGGTTGTAAATTTTCAATTATATTTTCGAATTTCGCAATTGAAAAACTCTACAACGGACTGTTGTTTATGACCATAAGTCAAGCTGAACTACATGCTTCAGTAAAATATTATTAACAGCAAATGACCTTTCATTGTTAGCCATAAAATACATTTTCATCTCAAGTAATTAATAGATGTAAAGGCATTTTGAAAACCTAATACATTTATCTTTCAAAAAAAAAAACTCTTTCAGAATTTTTGTATATCTCAATAGCTTCTCTTCACTTTACTTTCTTCCTTTTTAACTTTTATTTTATCTTGCCAAATCTGGGTAATTTATATTTAATATTTTTATACTTTTTATTTTTATTCTAAAACGTAATTTCAAATTTAAACATTTATTAAACTAAAACAATGAATACCGAAATAAATAAAGAAGCAACTAGAACAGATAGCAACCTTGGTAGAGTTGATGGCGGTGATCTATAAATAGCCTACTGCTTTGAAATGTCATATGATTAGCAGCCATACAATTCAAAAGAATGAATTCCTAAATTTGCGAAGTCATATACTAATTTGAAACAGTGAGTTGATCACAGCTTAATCACCCAAAGACTACTGAAGAGGAATATGTAGCGATTTCCGAAACAGACTGTCTAGTCAGCAAAGTGATTGACTCTAAAAAGAGTTGTTGTTGTTGCCTTCTTAAAACTTACTTGATCTAAAGCTCGCAATTTAATTCATGCAATAATTTAATAGATCATAAAACTAATTAAAACAATCATGTTTGTTTTTATTACTATTATTTGCATGTAAACTTGCTAAATATTTGTACTTACTAGAAAGAGAGATCTTATTTGTACAATGTATTGAGTAATAAATAAAATAAAAAAAATAAAATAAAATAAAATAAAGTAAAGTAAAATAATATAAAATATAATGTAATAAAATAAAACAAAACAAAACAAAATTACGTAAAATAAAATGAAAATAAATACAATAATATAAAATAACATAA